>JAHRHJ020003469.1:0-160578 GCA_019776745.2 Taxus chinensis | reverse complement strand
CTAGTTGAAACATTTGTACACTCAAGTTGGTTAAACAATAAGACATTATGAGGTAGATCTGAGTCAATATTATCACTATCACCAACATACAAAAACATAGAAAGGGATTCAGCGAGCACAATCACGTTGCCCATGGAGGTGGTGGTTCCCATAGCCATCAGATAACTTTTCATGTCTTGAACTGGAACTTCCATATAAATGATTTATGCCTACATGGGATTCATACCATGTAGGTCGTACGTTCCATCGACATTTCATCAATGCATTAAGTTGAGACATGATGGACACAAACATTACAATACAAGGAGATTCATAACCCTTTCTCACTATAGCGCTCTCAATACTTTCTTGCATGGGAAAATATACATGTCCTCCACCGATTATACCAATCCCTCTCCAAATTGAGGCAATGGAATCTCAGATAGAATCATATTCTCTCAGTATTTACACCAATGGGGCGTTTCTACATCAAACATCTCCTTTTGATTCATGGGAGATGAAAATCTTGATGATGTCGTGGGGAATCAATTGTGACAACAAGCACTCTTGGTTTCGATCTCTACATGGTCACCCAAGACTAGAGTTTCCCCAACTACCACTCAAAAGACCTAGAAATGAACACACGATTGGGTCATTCTTACCTAGACGGATTGTTAGCTGAGGAAAAAAATTGCTTGATCCACCTATGACTTGGGTCTCCCAGAGGATACTCAAGCCCATCTATATCAAACCCAGAATATGAAAAATCTAGTTCAGTAAAATGATGTACTCACTGGGCTATAAGGGCCTAGGATGTGGAAGAGAATAGAAATGAACAGGACAGGGAACCAGTATCTCTTATATATTCAAATAGAAAGGTGGGCATTTGGATTTTCCCTTATGAGCCCACCCCAATGAATCAAGACACTATTGTTCTAAACATGAGGATAGATGACTATCTAGATAGTGATACAGATTCCCATTGTAATCCTAATATGAGGATGGACTAACTGCCAAAAAACATTCATTAACAATGTTGTCCTAACCATAAACCCCACGGAACAAACCCTTGACCTTGGAGTACACTCCCTTGTTGAATGGGACCAACAACACATGTTCTATATTTATTGAAAATGAAAGGCCATCACCATAGTCAGGGCAATAAGGGATACAATTCCATTGGAGATTTCACAAGAAGGGTTTCTTTATTGACTTGGACACCTACGCCTCTCGGCGAGGAGGCTAAGCTTCATGGGCAGCAAAACTTTAAGAAAAGTGAGGGGGAAAATGTTCCAACATTAAAGCCTCTGAAAAAAATCAACGTCCAAGTATACAGTGACAACCTCTTGAGCACAGGCCAACAAACAAAATAAAATATCAAAGAAAAACAAAGTGAACATGCCAAGGATGAAAATCCATGGAGAACATCTATGGGACGAAGATCTCAACCTCCACCCTATACTACGGTATGGATGACTTATCAAAAAATTACTAGTCAAGGAAAAGAAACCATGATGTGATATTGGTATAGAAAGAAGATCCAAAGGTAGTAAAAATTGGGAGCATAACTTTTGGCTAGAGGAATAGAAGACATTAAATATGCGATACAAGATTTTATAGACGTTGTTTGCTGGTCTATGAGACATGCCCAAATTAGATCCAAACTTTTGGTGTGCACAAATTAGTTGTGAACCCACAGATGCTAAGGCTATACAACAAAAATCTGATGAAAGTGCACCAAGAGTGGCCTTACTGGTTGAAAGAAGAGTGGAAAAGATTGCTTGAGTGGATTCTTCGGCCTTTTGATTATCTAAATGGATACGAACATTGTTTTTTTTTTTTTTTATCTATCCACAAAAATCCTGTCGGTATCTTGAATCACATAGATTTTAGAGAATTAATCGGCTTGCGGTAAAGATGATTTTCCACTGCCAAATATTGACATGATTGTCAACTCAACCGGTATAGGGTTAAGCTTTTTATCTCTCTGGAAGGCTTTTCTGGATACAAACCAAATCAAGATAGCTGAAGAAGACAGACACAATGATTTCACGACTCATTGGGCACCTTAGGTTATTAGGTTTTTCCATTTTGCCTAACAATGTAGGAGCTACTTATCAACAGAAATTACGGTAATTTTTTCATGATATGATTCATAATATCATGGAGGACTACGGGATGACATCCTCGGAAAATTCTAAAACAAGAGAGGATCACCCTGTATCTTGCGGGCGTAATCTTTGAGTGCCTATAAGAATACAAGTCAGGAAGAATCCAAATAAGTGTGTCTTTCGTTGCTATCAAGGAAAGAAAACTGTTGAGGCTTCATTGTATCAAGATGAATTATTGAGGTAGACCTTGCTAAAGTTGATGATATTAATGAAATACCTAATAAATATTGGGTAACTGCATAACTTATAGGGAAAATTTAAGCATTAGGGTTTTATCTCCTAGGCGTGTAGATACGTGCACTCTCATCCAATTGCGTAAAAAGATGTTCTTTCATTTGGGACTGGAGCAACAAACAAGCCTTTGCTTGCTTAGGACAAAGTACTTGACTTTATCTACCTATCCTCTGCCTCTAACTCCTAGGGAACCACTCTTGCTCTATTTTCTACTACCATTATTAATATTGGTGCATTGGCTTGCCCAATATAACCTGGTCATAATAAGGAAAAAAAGGTATATCTCATCGCAACCCTTATCGCCTATGAGCTCAATTATCCTCAACCTTGAAAAAGCGTTGCTTGGATGGTATTTTTACTTTTCAAAAGCTTCCACCCTTCTTACTGAATCCCAAGACCAATTTCATATCAGAGGGCCTAAAACCCACTCAAGTACTTAACTATCTAACCCACCCTCATCGGTAGATAGAAGGTGATTGTATCATTTACTAGTGAGTTTGACATAGGAATTTGACTACATCAGAAATCGGTAAAGAAAAAGTACTTGCCGACAGCTGCGGAAGCACCTTTGCAAGGGCACTGAAACCTCTGAATCTAGATTTCCAGACGACTCATTGCTCTACATTGAATAATCTGTAGTGTTGGTAGTACAATTTTTATGGGTCCTGTACTTTCATTGGTTCAGGTGCAGGGGTAGTCCTCATTACTCCTTATGGGATCCTATTACAATAGGCTTTTCACCTAGGATCCTTGCATTAAACAATATTACAGAGTATGAGGAACTTGTCCAAGGATGCAGGTAGCTATCAGGGGAATATCATCTGTCAGGTTGTAGGAATGTGATCTCACTTAATTATCAAATAGGTAATGATGATATAAGGTGAAGGACGAAAGCTCATACCCTACAAGAAGTAGTTCAAAACTCTAAAAGAGTACATCATGACATTACATTTGAACAAATCCCAAGGCAACAGAATAGATAAGTAGATGCCAGGGAAATGTGGGTTTCTATGCTTCGTATTCACCAAAGAATAATGCAAACATAACGGTTATTGTAGAGAATTTACGCCAGCCCGCATATGATATGTCAGCATCTTGTCTAGCTTTGATGTTGTTGGTCCTAATTCCCCATGGTACAAACCCATATTTTCTTATCTCAGAAAAAACGTTCCCTCCTAAATCTCCCATTCCGAAAGGCAAAGCTGATTTCACATTAAAAGTAGTGTAACAATATGGGTCCGGTCCTCATCAGCTCCGTTGTATAATAACACACCAGCCTGGGCATCATCCCTATCTGCTCTCAGATGGGTCCCTCGCAGCAAGCCGAATGTACTACTGCTGTTGAAACTCATGCCTATCTGTGCCATGACCTATGTGGTTGTCCTGTGTGCCACCAGGAATGGTACCCTGGGCAATTACTGGATGAATTTGGACACTTGCTTGTTAGGTTAGTTAGGACCCCCCTCGCTCTAAGAAGGGTGCTGAACTAGTGCGCTATAATAGCCCGGTGTGGCCTCAGTCCCCTATGCCTGTTTGTGGCCCCCTTCCCATCAGTGAATGACATAACAAAGACCTCTAGATCCAGCCCCACTACTCTATCTCTCTATCAGAACCATGCCAGATCTCTATCGGGGGGCGAGCACCTGTTGCCAGCCTCCTTCTGAATAGTGGACGTTGGGGGGTACACCATGGATACCCAAGCTACAGAGTAGCCTATTATAGTCCCTGGGTTCCCACACACATACCTATTGTGCTGGGTACAGCCTATGGGACCACTTGAGTAAACTAGCCCTAGCTCGGGCAACCGATATTTGAGGCCCATGGTGTGCCTCTTGACTACTCTTCACAGGCATACAAATGTTGGATGTGGGACCCCCTGATTCTACCAAGTAACGCTGGGGACCTATCAACTCAATACAAACTCTATAATATTGAGCTATGGCTACGATGATATAGTGCTCTACTAAGAACAACACTGAGCATCTGTGGCATTCCTCTAGCCACTAGAATGTCTGTAAGGCCACCCAATAATGTTCTTTTAGTGCTGGCAGCTCATCGAAATCTCACCATATAAATAGGCTACCGAGGTGGCCACATTACATCACTACCTTCTACTTACCATGCCATGTTAAGATGGATCCTATGGGGTCTCAAACACGCAGGTGCCCATAGGGTGTTTATGGCAATATGGTCCCATGGCTAGATCTATAGTAGGGAGGCCACTCACGGTCTTATGACCATGGTAGGTAATCAAATATAGAGTCCCCAAATATAGGTGAGGCTAAAATACACTATCCCCAGCAGTCTTACCAATAAAAAGACCATGAACAAAGGTTAATCATCCCTCGGAAACGGACCTCCTATCTTATCAGTGAGTAAAAACCCCACTAATAAGAGATATGATAGTAGAGAGACCCCTGACTGCAATGTGGGGTCAGAAATGCCACTCGTGAAGAGATATGGTCGTACATCATGCGGTAGTCATCCACATCAAAAAGAATCACTGCATGTTGCTCTGTCAGCCCTACATGGAGCTATACTCAATCCAAGGGACATAAATCGGCACGCAAAGGATCCACCATACATCCTCGAGGGCAACATCCATTCTCCCCCGTGGGTAGGTAATCTAAAACACTAACTTCCAGACTATGCATCACGCAGCTAGAGCAGTCAATAGGCCATGTCAAGAAGGTAATGGAGGGCTCCGAGACACGTGGACTAGCCCCACTACCTCAGGTAGTATAGCCATGGCTCACCGGTCTTTCCTGTGTATGCTCCCCTCTAGCTCTGCTACGGGAGTGGTGCTCCCGCATCTTTAGAACTAGCAATCGTCTCTACAAAATATCAAATCCATCATCAGTTAATAACATTCTTCTAAAAATATATTACCATTTCTAGGGTTTAAACCCAAAAATCCTAAAAATTCTTCTAAGTGTCATCTTTTGACATTTTTCTATCTTTTTCTTCGCTAGTCTTGGACCCTGCACCCTTAGGGAATTGTGTGCCCCATTTTGGACACCTGGTTGTGCCCTTTTGGCAGGTACCTGTGTGTGTATTTGTCTTCTGGAACTTGCACTCTGTATTCAGGCTGCCTGCAGCCCTTGTGGCCTGGTCCACACATTCGGTGCTTGTGCTTACGGCTGTATGCCTCTAGGTGTGTTTCCCCCTTCTAGTGTCTGCACACGTCTTACGTGTGTGCCCCATTTCGAGTGGTTGTAGGCACCACATTGTGTGGTGTGTGTGCGTCCAACAATGGGTGTGTACACCTCAAGCACTCGTGAGTGTGCATATGTATATTGTGGTGAAGACACCCAAAAGGGATCCTTGCCCCCACAACTGACACCTGTGGCCACGCAATACACACCAACGTGGAATTATAGGGCTAAAAGACATTTTTAAAGCATTAATGGAACCAATCAGGACCAAAGTTTGGGGACTCCACGAAAGGGGGCCATTTTCTAGGCAGTGGTACCTCAGGACTGATCTGTGCCGCCCTCTCAGTCTCATAAAATCACATTTTCCCTCATCACTATCAAATCCTCAGTAACAAAATTTAAAGGGTTCGGTTTTTAAACAATTAATTAGTTCACGATGGTTTTTCCCTCTGGTAGGTATATTAAGTTGTTTTTTAACCGTCGGGAGGGCATGGAGGCCAGTTCGATTGCCATTTTCTCCTTGTTCACTGGGGAATAATTATTTTTATTCTAAAAATTATTTTTCTCTTATTTTTCACCATATTAGGGCATTTTTGTACCTGATACCCCTTCTTATCCCTCAGACAATGTTTATTATTCGGGTGATTTTCTTATAATCCCACACTCTCGTAAAATATTATTTTTTAGTAATTTTCTCCAATAAAAAGGACAGTTTTGTTGCTGTTTCTTCTTTCTTCCACCTAGGGAACTTTTTTTGCCCCTAGGCCCTTCATTCTATTTTTCTATTTTCTTCCACTATTCCATAACATTTTAGACAATAGAAAAATTAAAACAAGAAAATATGTCCAAAATAAAAAAAACAGGGTAAATTTTTTCACAAAATCCTATAAAAAGTAAAAAACCTAAATAAAAACAATCGTAACTTGCTATCACGGCTGAACTTGTGTCTTATTGTGGCATGGTATGTTCTCCATTTCTACTAGTTGTATCACACATTCTAGGGGGTGGATGAATATGACTTGTGGATCACTCGAGTCACAAACATCTACAAGCTAGCTTGTTTGTTTATCGGTAACTCTGGGAGACACATTTGTGCCTTGAGCTTTTTTTTTTTTTTTTTTTTTTTTTTTTTTTTTTTTTTTTTTTTTTTTTCTTTTTTTTTTTTTTTTTTGATTTTGTTTTTTTTTTTTTTTTTTTTTTTTTTATTTTTTTTGTTTTTAACATATTTTTATTTTTTTTTTTTATTTTTTTCGTTTTTTTTTTTATTTGCATTTCCATTTTTTTTTGTTCTTTTGGTTTTTTTTTTTTTTTTTTTTTTCCAAGGGCTTTTCCTTTGTTATTATGTTACTTTTTTCTTTTTTTTTTCGTTGTTTTTTTTTCTTTTCTTTTTTTTTTTATTTTTTTTTGTTTTTTTTTAAGTTTTTTCTATGCATTTTTCTTATTTTTCTTTATTTTTTTAGATAGAGGAAAAGCTTTTTTCCTTTTTCCTTTCCTTTTTTTGCTTTTTGTTTTTTTTTGTCTTTTTTTTTTTCCCCCTGGTCGGGTCTCTTCCACAGTTGTGTTTTTTTCCCGTCGCGCGGGCCTGGCGCCGTTCGAGTGCCATGCTCCTCTGGGCCACGGGCAGAAGTAGGGGGAGGAAATAAGGAGTTTCCTCTTAGGTGTCACAAGCGCCATATTCGGGGGGGGGGGGTGGGGGGGGGTAGGGGGCTTTGTGCTACCTATATCCCCCTTCTTCTCCTCCGACAATGGTACTTATTCCTGGGTGCTTGGGCCGGCAAGCCACACGCGCGCAAATGACTGGATTTGGGAGGAAGGGGTGCCACTAAACAAGGACATGTGTGTGCGGGGTGGCGGCTGCTGTCTTCCACCTAGGGCAACGGTTTTGTGGGCCCTAGGCCCTTCATGCGAGTGCTGCTAGGGGCGCCACGATCCAGCACAAGGGAACAGAAAAAGAAAAACAAGAAAAGAGGGCAAAAGAAAAAACAGGGGTACAGGGGGGCACAAAATCCGAAAAGGACCGAAAAACAACTACGGGGCGGAGCACGGCGGCAACGGGGGTCTTGGCATGGGAGTGGCTCCATATTCTACTAGGTGGAGGGGCGCACACAGGCGAGGGGAGGAAGAGGACGGGAGCACGAAGGCACAACCACTACAAAGCTAGGCGGTGGTGGGGGTGAAGCGGGACGCCGGACACAGGGGTGGCCCTGGCGCGGGGCAGGAAAGCACAAGGCGGGCCGGAGCCCCCCGGGCCCGGAGCAGGGCCCCGGGGCGGGAGCCTTCTGGGGGCAGCAGGTTGACCCCTGGGGCAGTAAGCATGAAACGGATCGGTATCGCGGCAGCAGGGAGAACAAAACATTTGTACAACTGTCTGGACCAGGGGGGGAGGAGGGGAGGGGGCAGGGGGGACGGGGGGCCGGGGGAGAGAGCGGGGGTGCCTGCGCGGGAGTGCATGACGTGGGGTATGGTGGGCATGGAGTTGGTATTTTTTAAACAAGGGAGAAAACGGGGCAGAAAGGGGGGGGGGCAGTCAGTCGACTTTTTTCGTATGCGGTATATTTTTCATACGAACCGGATGATCAAGCTCTCATGGTAATATATGACATCAAAATTGTTCCATACATAATGGCTAGAGGCTAAGCCACTTTTCTCCCTCCTCCATATTTATTTTGCACAATTTTCTCTCACCCACTCTTTTGTTCTAACGTGCATCTTACCCTTCCCCCCCCCCATTCTTATCTATCTCTCACCTTTTTCGATTGTCGATCCATCTTCTTCCATCACCCCATCAAGACCGAGGGGGCGGGGGCATCTCTCCCTCCTCCTAATTTTCTTCTATCCTTCAAAATTTTCTTTCTCCATCTACTTTTTCTGAGAAGTGTGTCATTACACCACCCCAAAGAGGGGAAATGTTAGACACCCATAATTATTGCACCCGAGCAATTTAAATACTTAATTGTGCGATTATCTCCTTTCTCAACAAGATCAATGACCTATCTTCAAATACACTCATATCCCTCTTATTGTCATTAATTAATTAGTAATACACTAATTGATTCAAGGCGCCTATCCAATAAATACCCTAATTAATGGACCTTCCATTAATAAATTACCCTTACATTAGACAAAATTAATTATTATTAATTAATAGCTTTCCCTTCATTTAACAATTATCAATTATTTTAATTGATTTAATCCCCTTCTAATAGCCTTAATTATACTAAAATTCCTTTTAATTAGCTTCTATGATCTTACATCTACATATAGTTAATCACCTTTGATAATTAAACCACCCCCCCAACTCCCTGACTTGCTAAGCATAAAATAAAACCTTCTAAAGTAAGGTACCTTTTAGAAAGCAACCTATCTATTCTTACTTTTAATCATGTTTTACATTTATGCCCACATGAACAAAGGGATGAATGTTTCCTTATCCATTGGTTATTATAGGAGCCCTCCTTCTACCTTTATACCTACACCTAAACTTCTTGAGAAAGAAAATGTAAAGCATATAGAAAAGAGACTAAGAGCTTGTATTTTTTCTTCTTGAGAGGTCACTGTACATACCCAAAATTGTATGTACTGTACAGTCAGAAATTTTTTACAGAAGCCCCAATGATGAATAAGATCTCTTCGCAAGGTGTTAGGGAATCCAAAAAAGCTGTTGAGTATACATTTGCCATACCAAAAATCATTGTTTAGACTTCTAATGTTTTGTTTCCTAGCCTTTCTCTCTTTTTCATTGTTGTTGTGGTTATTTAACAAGAACCGCCTCCTTGTCAGGGAGGCAGTCCTGTAACCTTTCCCCCAAAGCAGGGGGCAGCGGGCCCTGTAAACGTACACCCAAGCCAGGCGGGCGGTCCTGTAACCGTCACCCAGCCAGGGGCTGGCGGTTCCGTAACCGCCACCCAGGCCAGGGCGGAGGTTCTGTAATCGTCGCCCTGCGCAGTGCGGCGGTCGTACGCGCTTTCCAGAATGCTTTGACCTCGCGTCAAGCATGAAAATCAATTTCACCCACATTTCTCAAACCAACTAAAGCGTGTATGATGTTTTTCCGACTGAACAGTGATTTATCTTTGTTTAATGGTGGGAGAGTCAATTTGAACTTGCGCCTTCTAGTCATTATTGCAAAATGCTATTAAATATGAATCTTGTTTACAAGTAAAATGGGTCTTGGTTCCTTTGGTCTGGAGCTTCATTCTGAGCTTTAGTCTTCAATACTCAGTCCTAGATTTTTATTGAATCATTTTTTTTAGCATGGATAGAATTCTGAGTATTTAGTATGCCTCACGTACACCGACAACGAGCCCCCCAGGCAGGAATCGTATAGGCCAAAAAACTTACACGAGAAGCACTAATAACGAAACCAGAAGTAATTAAAAATTGAAATAAAATAATTGCATGTTTACCGAATAACCACTTTGATACCATGTGATAATTTTCTACAAGGAATCAGTATAAGCAAGCTCTGTACTCATGCGCTATATGTCTACACTCCACTAGTGACATTCTCGGTCTGCATTCTGAGCTGTCCTCATCCCAGCTAAATCTACAATGAAAATCGGTGCTATGCATTACAAGTACGCAGCAAGCTAAATCCAACAATGAAAATCATGAATGAAATAATAGATTCATACCTATTCTCATATATTGAAATAGGTGGGTACATATGGGAGTAATGTGTAACTTCACCACTGTTCTGCAGAAAATCATTCCCTCAATTAGGGAAATTTCAGGAGTTCCAGTCAGAATTCCATATCAAATAGAGTAGTGCAACTCACTTTATTTCCATTTCATTCTATTCTGAAAATTGACAGATTCTAAGCTGATGCGGATCTGAACATGTGTTCATAGAAACTTATGACCTATGACTCCTCACTTCTAAAAGATGACTCGCCATGTGAGAATCTTGCATATGCTAGAGTTAAGATGAGGCTATTTTATTTATTTAGAATAAATCTACAAATCGCACAGGGACAATACACACACACTCAATTATCTTGTCTATTTTACAATTATCGTTTAGCTAACATTTCGTAGATATGCTTAAAATAGTTTGCTTTTCTTAAAGTTGTTAGAAAAGAGTCTTAGAAGAATAAAAGTTGTATGCAGTCAGATATTCCTAGAAACTCTCATGTAGTTAGAATTTGTTTCATATACAGTTGAGATTGCATTTGATGCTCTTCTGTATGACTCAAACATGGGTACCTGAGATTTAGTTGTAAAGGGAATCCATAATGTACCTTATCAGGAGATCATGTTATCGAAACGATCCCAGGCCAATATTTCCACGTATTCCGAAAACCCATGTCTTCGAATCACGCCAGAGCTCGATAGGTGAATTGGAGCCTTCGATTGCAGTTCATCCTCGCTGATCGATCTATCACACCAGTTTAAGACTAGAAGGGCCTTCTTTAGGCTCTTTGATTCGCAAATTCCACTAGTGCGTGTCGAAGACATTAGACTGCCTAACTAGCTTGTCTGCATATTCTGACCCCCACCCGCTAGTCTCTTGTGTTTCAGACCTGCGATCCCTTCGGGTACGCGGAAGAGTCACTTGTCTGGTTCTCATGCGTATCTCATGTCATGTCGCATTTTCCGGTTACAGTACCCAGAAATATCCTTTTTGTTACCCGACGTGGGTCCTTCGAATATTAGTAGAACATATCGACCCATCAAAATGTCCAATGTCCTACCTTCTCGTTCGGAGTCATAAATAACACGTTTCCTTTCACAAATTGCCTTCACTCCTTCCCATTATCTCTGTGGGTAAAACATTCAATATAGATTCCACCCGAATGTGTCAGGGATTTTAGGTTATGCAATACGTGCATTTCCCTGAATTGGTCTGTGTTGGCATTTTATGAGTGCAACAGAATAGGCAATCATCACCCTCACTCTCAGTATGGGGCGACAACTATTCAACTAATCAGTTGTCAACACAAACCCCAAGAATCAGATATAGTTCGTCTTTTCAAACCGAGGAGTTAGATCAACCCCCTCGAACCCAACAAACAGAGCCTTCAGGTTCGAACAATATGACGTTTACCGGAGAATCTGGTTCGTCTCCTCAAATGCTACTCAGACCACAAATTAGTAGGTAATCAGATCCATACCTGGTCTTAGATGATGGACAATCAATACGTTATCCTAGGAGTGAACAACGCTCCCGGGGAATGTACCCACCTATAGGAGGTTTACAAATACAACCCGAAATCTCTTTTCAAGAAAATACCTCTATGCCACTGCATACAGGAAATATTCTTGGGAGAAACTTGGCAAGATAGCGATCAGTTTATGACAGGATATCACGTACCTTTACAACACCAAGGTATACAACAAACGCCGCTCAGGAAAAGTACCGTGACTTCACCAAATGAAGTCATTTCAACGTTAGTAGAAAGAGTGAGAGGGTTAGAACTGGCTCAAGCAAGTCAAAATTCTCCGTTCATACAAACAGGAAGTTCCAATCCTCCATACCACTCTGGCCAGGTAGATCTCCTTACGGGAGTAGGCACGTTAGGCATGCCTCCTCAATATCCACAACAAACGCCAACAAGGCCTATCATCTCTAACACTATTCCTCCCGGTCTAGTGTCGAACAGTCCGTTCCTTGACAATACCCCGTCCTACTTAAACATATACTCTAAATCACCACAAGGAGATATGTTCTCCTCTCCCGGCATGTTTGCTCAAACGCAGGGACCTCCCTATGCCCCTGCCAACGCATACGCTGCACCGTATCAACAACCTATCCCACCACCACTCCCTCAGCAAACACCATCAATGGTCGAAAGCTATGCGATAGGGACTTATTCAGAATACCTAAAGGAACCCTTAGATTTCACCATACGAAGCGTCATGCTTCCAAGACCTCTCCCTGATTTGCCCAAGTTCAAGGGTGAGGGAGATCCAAACGCGCATATCAAAGCTTACGCTACAGCCATTCGAGAATTACTCCCATGGGATGGGGTTGTTGCTAAAATATTCCCCAAAACGCTGGAAGGCATTGCTCTCGATTGGTATTACAGAATACCTGAGGCTTCCATACATTCATTCAAACAACTTGTGTCTGAGTTCATCAAGGCCTTCGACATGAACAAACTATTAAGAACAGGAATCAGGGAGTTCTTACACATCAAACAAGAGCATAACGAGTCTGTCGCCCACTTCATCCAAAGGTGGCGTACCGTCCTTTATTCATCAGCAAGTGCTCCAAACATGGATCAGATGGAACTATGCGATTTATTCCTTCATTCTCTCAGCAGAGAAGTGAAGGAAGAAGTCCAGAAGTTCCCACTAAGGACTTATGATGAAGTACTTGAGAGCGCTCTGCGAATAGATCAAGCAGCGATAGATAGTGGTCGTAAGACATATGGAACAAATGGGAGGTTAATCACCTCCACTCAAAACACTACAACTACCACAAATGTCAATCAAGGACCCAAAATCCTTAACAAAAATCGTGGGGTAACAACGGATGGGGTAACCGACCAGCCCAAGAGGGTAAATGTTGTTAATGCTCCGTCACAAACAAACAACCAACGAAACAACAACTTTACCCCGACAATCAATACAGTGGATTTTAACCATCCACAACAACAACAACAACAACGGCGAAATCCCATACAAGGGCCAAGCCAAAACTCATTTGGTTACCAAAACCAAAGTCAAAACCAGAAACAACAATTCCAAAACTTTGGTCCTAATAGGCAACAGTTTGATCAGAAATTTTAGGCCACAATACACACCAAACCAACAAAACGGGAATTACAACCCCAATTCTTATTGTGGTTTCCATAAAATTCGGGGTCACGATACTAGAACGTGCCGTGACTACAATAAATTTATGCAACGCTTGCCAGAAGAACAAAGACAGTTCTTCACAGACCTGTTTTTGGCAGATCCCGTCTCATCATCACCAAATACTCTCGCAGGGGCAGTTTCTCCTCAGAATGCTCCCCTCAAGATCTTTAATGATCCGCTCCCAAATCATGATAGCAATAGGCTGAATCCAACCGGAACAAACAAAGGTGCAGTGACGGGAAACAATGATCATGAAGCCTCGACTTCATTAAATCCGTCAGTTGCGCCACAGTTGGGAGCTCAACCGAGACCTAAGATAGTCAGTTTGGTAGAATTAGACGCTGAACTACCTATCGAAGCTATAACAAGAACACGAGAGTATTTCTCTCAACCGAGCCCAAGTCATCTGCCAGAGACAGATAAGAGTCATCAAATAGTTGAAAAACCCATCGGTGCCTATGATTTAATTAGTGACCTAACAAAGACCTTCTCACACATTTCATTTTTGGACTTACTAAAGAACTCTCCCCCTCACAGAGCTGCTCTTTTAGAAGCATTAGGTCTAGGCCATCTAATTAACATCACTCCACCTCCCGAAACACAAGTAAATCACGTAGATTTTGATATCCACCCTCCGGGGCAGCCGGACAAGGATGTCGAATTCATCTTCGAAATAAGTAAAATGCCCACAGATGCTGAGATCGCACGCCGAGGTGACCCAGCCTTACACTTGCAAGTGTGGGTTTATAATAACTATGTAAAACGGGCAATGGTTGACGATGGGGCCGCAGTTAACATAGTCCCTTTCTCTTTCCTCCAAAAACTTGGATATGGAGAAACAAACTGTTCCACTACACGAAATACCTTGAGAGGCTATGATAGCCTTAAAGCCACTTCGATAGGAACTATAATACTGCCGGTCACCTTAGGGCCCAAAACCATCTTGACTGAGTTTTATATTATAGATCGGGAAACTAACTATAATATGATCCTCGGCCGACCTTGGATACATCGAATGAAGGCAATCCCTTCTACTTTATTTCAAGAAGTAAGATTCTTGCATCTAGGAAAGGTATTTGTAGCCAAAGGCGATCCAAAACCTTTCGATTTGCACCTACCTGATTTAAAGAAAAGACCAGGGGGCACTCAGAATTTGAACTTCCAACAAACCAACTTAATAAACCCTCTGACCCAAAGCCAGAGGAAAAGTTGGTGCCTACGACGGATCTTGAAACTACCAGCATAGCCAAAACAATTCCAACCCCTAAAGATAAAACTAAAGAAACAGTATCATTAGGGACTACTGCGAAAATCGTTGAGTTGATAGAACAAGATTCACCAATGTTCTTACCATTCGATTCAGTAGGCATAGGATTTTCCCTAGGTGTTGGTTCCTTGCCAGCAGAGGATCTCTGTATGGTAGAAGTAGAGTGCGCAAACGCAACAGATGCCCCAACATCTATACTCCCGGCTAAGTATTGGACTCTCCATTTCGATGGAGCTAAATGTCGTTATGGAGCGGGGGCAGGTATAATTCTTACTTCGCCCGAGGAGAAAGTCCTCCCATTCGCTTTTAAATTAAACTTTGAATGTACAAACAACGGCGCTGAGTACGAAGCCCTCCTCCTTGGCCTTACCTTAGCCAAAAGAATTGGTATTGATAACATCAGAGTCCTGGGAGACTCGCAATTAGTGACAAACCAAGTTTCTGAAGTATATGAAACTAAAGCCGAACATTTACAACTCTACAAAAATGCTGTATTAGATTTAAGCAAGCGTTTAACTTTATATCCATTGAAGCAATCCCTCGAGAGAAAAATCTTCTCGCCGATTCAATAGCAACCTCAGCATCACGTTTTACTCCAAGCAATGAGTTAAAAGATACTCACTTCACAGTATCCATTCGTGATGAACCATTGATAAAAACAATGACAAATCCTCTTTCAAGCGGAAGTGAATCTACCATCCTAGACCATGTTGGAAATGATGCGGCTACTTTGGATTACTTAAATGCCTATGCAGCACTACATCTCTCCTATCACATGCTAGATTTATCCCTGATTCCACATTCGTCTTCCTACTTCGGAAATCCCGTAACGGATCTTCCCTCACAAATGGAACCTAGCATATACGCAATAGAAAATGGGGATGATCTAGATTTACCTCCAGCACCACCTGAGTTCGAAGAGGGTAACGCCTCTTTGATCGAAGAAACAATCGATGTCAACATCGGGACAGAAGATGAACCAAGAATATTGAAACTAGGTTCTTCGTTAACCCCAGAAGAAGTGGAAATACATACTCAGATTCTCAAAGAACATCAGAAGGCGTTTGCATTTAATTACAAGGAGATGACGGAGTCGCACCCCACATTGCGGTGCACAACCTCGTCACTAGATCAGATGCAAAGCCAATTAAACAAAAATCAAGACCCATGAAGCCCAAAGTAGCTCTCATGGTAAAAGAGGAAGTAATAAAACTCCTTCAGGTAGGATTCATCAAGCCAGTTGACTACTCCCAATGGGTATCTAACATCGTTCCCGTTCTCAAGAAGAACGGAAAGATACGCATTTGCATAGATTTCCGAGACATCAACAAAGCGTGTCCTAAAGACGATTTCCCATTACCATCCATAGACGTTATCGTTGATGCAACAGCTGGTTTTGAACTCTTGTCTCTCATGGATGGATTCTCGGGATACAACCAAATCAGAATATCCGAGCAAGATCAAGCTAAAACCACGTTCATAACTCCTTAGGGAACCTATTGCTATGCTGTTATGCCATTCGGTCTCAAGAACGCCGGTGCTACCTACCAGCGGGCTATGACATACATATTTCACGATCTAATTCATAAAATCGTGGAATCTTACGTAGATGACTTATTGGCTAAAGCCAAGAAGCGTTGTGACCATCCCGAAGTACTCCGCGTCATTCTTTCACGTTTAATAGAATACGGAGTCACGCTAAATCCAGAGAAATGCGTCTTTGGTGTAACAGGAGGAAAGCTCCTAGGTTACATCATATCGTCACGAGGGATTGATGTTGATCCAACCAAAATTCGGGCTGTCCTAGAAATGGTTCCACCTTCGGATGAATTTGGAATCAGGTCATTTCTCAGAAAGCTGGGTGCAATCCGAAGATTTATCCCGGACTTAAGCTTCGCCATTCATCCAATCAACAATTTACTCAAGAAAGACTATAGCATTGATTGGACCGAAGATTGCAATGAAGCTTTCAACGCAGTTAAGCGTTTCTGTTGTCACCACCTACGCTAATGCCACCTAAGCTGGATCGCCCGTTAATCCTATATTCACGAGCTACCAATGTCTCGCTGGCCTGTATGTTGGCCCAAGAAGACGATAACAAGAGAGAACGTGTGATTTATTTCATTAGCCGAACACTGCTCGACTATGAAACACGCTA
This sequence comes from Taxus chinensis, assembly GCA_019776745.2. Lineage (NCBI taxonomy): Eukaryota > Viridiplantae > Streptophyta > Pinopsida > Cupressales > Taxaceae > Taxus > Taxus chinensis. Next base: position 143,811 of record JAHRHJ020003469.1, on the reverse strand, counting down.
TACACAGGCAGAACGAGAATGCCTTGCCATAGTCTTTGCTACTAAACGCCTAAGACATTACATGCTGAATCAAGAAACGAAGGTCATGGTAAAAACGGACCATTTACGAACTTTTCTCACACAAGGTTCCTTGTCTAAAAAGGCTGGACGTTTTATAACCTTAATGGGAGAGTTCGAATTAACATTTGTAAATCAGAAGTCAGTTAAAGGACAAATCATCGCGGATTGGTTAGCTGACAACCCATTAGACGGAGGCGATCTAGTAGATTTGGATTTTCCAGATGAATGCGTATACTACATCGAAACTCGACCCGCTATCTCTGAGTGTCCTTGGTACACTGACATCGTTAATTATATCATGGACCATACGTACCCGGAGGCAGTTACACCGCAACAAAGAAGGCGGTTACGCATAATCGTAGCCAAATATGTCATTATAGAGCAGGTGCTCTATCGAAAAACATTCGATGGAATGCTCTTAAGGTGTGTCGACACAGAAGAGTCCAAGAGGATTCTCCATGAATCCCACAGCGGTATATGTGGAGGCCACTTCGGTGGCCATGCCACCGCTCGAAAAATACATCGAATGGGCTATTTCTGGCCCACTCTAGAACATGACGCGATAGAGTTTGCACGCAGGTGTCATAAGTGCCAAGAATTCTCCCACGAGATCCACATGCCAGCACAAGCTCTACAACCAATCGCAACTCCATGGCCCTTTTCTACATGGGGTCTAGACTTAATAGGGAAATTCTCTCCCTCATCCACAGACGGCCATAATTTTATAATCACGGCCACTGAATATTTTACCAAATGGGTGGAGGCCATGCCTCTTACTACTGTACCTGGTTCTGTGATCGCCAAGTTCATTTTGAACCAAATCATTTGCAGGTACGGTATCTCGCAAATCATTATCTCCGATAATGGAACTTCTTTTAAGAATGAAGAAGTTCGTGAACTATGCAGTAAATTTAAGATAAGCCATCATACAGCTTCCTTGTATTATCCCCAAGCCAACGGACAGGCTGAAGCAACAAACAAAACACTGAAAGGCATTCTCCTTAAAATGGTGAAAGAAAACAAGCGAGATTGGCATTTGAAGTTATATCCGGCCTTGTGGGCCCACCGAACCTCAATAAGAACACCAACGGGAGCAACTCCTTTCTCGCTAGTATTTGGGGCAGAAGCAGTTCTCCCGCTTGAGGTCGAAATACCCAGTCTCCGCATTTCACTACAAGGGATTCTGGATGAAGACGCTTACAGAGAAGCACGTCTTTCCCAACTAGAAAGCCTAGATGAAACTAGGTTAGATGCTGAACAGCGGCATAGAGCTTATGCTGACCGAATGTGCCGGCAGTATAACAAGAAGGTCTATGAACGTGACATATACGAAGGTGATCTAGTTCTAAGACTAGACAGCCGGATCGATAAGAAGACCGGCGAAGGAAGGAAATTCCGGCCCAAATGGTTGGGCCCATACCGAGTCATGAAGGACTATGGAAATGGTGCATACCTCTTATGTACGTTAGAAGGTGAGGAGTTTGGCGAAACAGTCAATTCCCTGCACCTCAAACGTTTCTACGCATAAGCAGCTAACGCTACCTATATAGCTATCTACATTGCATTTTCATATAAATTAGGATCATTTTGTCCATTCGTTTCTTACACAAATTGTGATCAAGGAGTCTATTCTCAAAGCAATTCATTACAAACTCATGATGTTGTTGGCACAAAACTTTCTAATCATATCTCTCCATTTTCACGATATCATCAATCACTTCAGAATCTTTTATCAAATAAAATCAAACATGACGAAGTCTTAACGGTAACCATACCAAGATCTGCAAGTTTGTTCTCGCTTTGATTTCTTCTTAGGATAGGTGTCTTGCCTATGGTCTGTTCTAGAAGCTTCATGGTGTCACATCTATCCCATATATACATCTCTTTGGAAATAAGCATATACTGACATTTTACTCAAAAAGACAAGTCAAAAAGTGATTAAACAGAAAATTTTATTTTTACACATTTCCTTGCCCCACCAACCTTCGGTGATGAGCTTGCGTCTCTTACTAGTGACGTAGGGTTGGGAAAGGATGGAAATGCCCTTACTCGCCTATGCCTTGCCCACGGTGATAAACCCACGCTTCTTACTAGTAGCATGGGGCAAAGTGTAGGGGGTCCTCTTGACAAAGCAAACGTTAAAAGGTCATAAACAAACTATTCAAACTTTGAGTCAAAAACGAATGAATCAGATATTCAAAATTCCAAAAAGAGTTAAAAATCCTAAAAACCCAGATTTTGTCTACTATGTGGCCATCTACGGGTCTAAGTCTGGATAAACCGCAAAGCAAGTTGCATCCAAAACTATGAAGTCATTCGGGTGGAGTAAGCTTGTAGTTTTCAATTTGGTTCCACCAAAGCTTCGTCTGTCTTTCATCACTATCATTTCACCATATTTCATAACTTGCGCCCTTCTTGGCTCTTGGTGATGAGCCCTCGCATCTTACTAGTTGCGTGGAGTTAGGAGTGGGGCAAGTTAATCTGTTCATCATACTGGTTATTTTCATCACTTTGCCAAAACAAACATGAGGTATCCAAATTGCTCACAGAAGCTAAGATTTAAGATCACAATATATCTACAATATCATGTATCAACATCATGAAACACAAAAAGAAAGCAAGCATTTGCATCATCTGTTTTCCATTGCATACATTCTAAAAAGCATATAAAACATACATCGTAGTATACACGAGGAAGCTGGAAACAGAAAGGGAAAACACCAGTGACAAGTTTTGATCCAAAAACGAATGCATATATATAAATAATCAATGTTTATATACAATGCCATCATGCTCTAGGCATGGTCAAAACGCTCAAAGAGCCCGTGATATACAAAAGAATCTATAGTACAAAACGCATAGGAGCCAAGTAGTCTCTCAACCCCTACGCGACCCCTCTGAAGGTACGTGCCCTCGCCTGGGGCTCCAGCTACGCCAGCGCTCTGAATGCATGGAGGGCTCAGGGTCTCGAGGGGCAGCCGCGGTCTCGCCACGAGAATGGCTCCTCATAAGACGCTCGGCTGTCCTATAGCCTGCCAACTCTGTACGGAGAGTCGACACCATCCTGGCCACGTGCCAAACGGGAGCGAAGACGTCAGTATGCCTACCGGCTGCTGAGGGCTCCCCGGCATCTACAGATAGCTCCGCACGGGTCCTATCCATAGGGATCATCAGGGAATCAGTGCATACCCTGCGGATTAGATCCCGCCACTCGTCAACAGTCTCTGCAAACAAAGAAGAAAAATGAATTAGAAACTAGACAAGAGGCTAAAAGATACAATATCAAAACACAAGGAGAAATAGCAATTAAAACAAATCCTAAACTAAACAAGCATTGAAAGGAAGAAAGGATAACTTACTCGGATCACCGGGCCTCCAAGATGGGTCGCTAGGGCCAGCACCCGCCGCAGATGCCGCTGCCGACTGAGGGGCTGCTCCTGTAGTAGGAGCAACATGGCACCCGACAACGGACTCATCCTCTCCACCATGGCCCTGGGAGAGTGGCTCCTCTGAAGCTAGAGTCTCTCTCTCTGCACTCTGCTCGGCCCTCTCTGCCTGCATGATGTCCTGAGTGTCATGCCACTCAGGATCACTGTCATCCGTCTGCTCCTCCGATCCTCCCTCTGTAAACTCCTCAGAATCGGAGTCAATATCTATGGGGTCATCGCTGCTGTGAGCAGGACCCGCAGCAATCTGAAGCAAAGGTGCCCGAGGCGCACCAGCTCTCCCTCTAGCCCGAACTATCCTCCTGGCTGCAATGGGAGTGCCAGGAGTGATCACTGTCCAACCACGGCCTCTAGGCCCCCCTCTAGCCTCGCGGACTGATCTATAGACTGGTGCCACTGGGGGAAGCATGCCCGTATATGGTAGGCCAAACTGCTGAGGAACCCTGCCAAAAGGATGTACCTCCACTCGTCCCACGCGGTCAATAAGCTGCCCTGTGGTGGAGTAAGAAATCAATGTAAGAGTCTCCTCTCCCCATATACCGGCCATAAGCTGGTACGGTGTCGCCTCCATGTCTGCTGTAGTAAGAGAGGCAACTGGCTGGTGAGGTGCTCTAAGCACCGACATATCTGTCCATCTGGCTGCCCTCACAGCCCCTGGGTCTGCCACCTCCACGCCTCTGCCATAAGGGATAAAATGCTCATACACCCAACTCATGACTAGAGTAGGGTGGCTCAAAGACTGTCCCTGTAGACGGACCACCCTGTATAAATCATGGTAGGTGGTCCCCAGAATATCTGCGCCCCAGGCGTATATCCGGCCATGCCCCTCTATCTGTGCAATGATGGGGGCCCAGCAGTATAGTAAAGTATCCCCTCCCTTGTCCCCGATCAGCCTCGAGGCAAGGATCCCCATGATAGCCTGTCGAAATACGGGGATGGGCAAAGAAGGAATGGATCGAACTCTCACTCCCTTCTTCGACCCCGTGGAGATGGCTGCATCTCCCATGTAGCCTGCCCACTGTGCAATCTGTGCTCGGGACCCTGCCGTCTCCAGTGTGAGTCTCCTCCCGATGATCGGGACCCCCAGGATACGGTAGACATCCTCCAAAGTGATGGTCCACTCACCACGGACCCCTGGCAGTCGGAAAGTGTTCCGATCTGCATCCCAATATGAAAATAAGTCACAAAGTATGTGACTGGATGGTGTGACATGGGGCACGCGTGATATACGCAATATGCCGGCCCTCTGTAATGTATCCTCCTCATCCTGAGAAAGGGCATCCAATACCCCCGAAAGCCAATCACACTCTCTCTCTCGACTCCATCTGATATACTCCTCCCTCGCCTGCATACACCCAAAAACACACAAAACAGGGCAAGTTAGTATCTGAATAATACCAAGAGAATCATAAAAACATATAGAAGTGCAAGAAAATACAAGTGCAGTCTCCAAAATAAGTTCTTTTGCATTCTGTGCAAAACCGCCGCCCTGAGCAGGGAGGCGGTTTTGTAACCGCCGCCTTAAGGGCGGCGGTCGTGTAACCGCCGCCCTGATCAGGGCGGCGGTCATGTAACCGCCGCCCTGGCCAGGGCGGCGGTCGCGGTCCGAAAACCCGCGCGGGTTGTTAACCCCAAAAAGCCCAAAATGAGCAAAAATAGACCATTTAAACTAAAAATGGAGCCTACCCAGTAGGCGCCCCCCCTAGGTGGACCTTTTGAACCTAACATTTTCAAAAATAACCCCCCCATTATGACGAATTTAGCATTTCAATTTTAAAGGGGGAAAAACACAAAATGGAAGAAAACCAACCTGTGATCGCTGAGGTCGGTGTTCCGCTCGTGGAGGCATGATCACGATCTCGCTGCGAACGTTTCGACTCTACTCGCGTGAGAAACCGTCACCGTGGGTCCCAGAGCTCAAAATCAATCAAATCGACTCGCGCAAATGAATAGGAAAATGGGCCCACTTTCATATATATATCGTTCTGTTTCGTTTTAAAATGACTTTTTCGCAGGTTTGGAGCGCTGATGGAGGTAAGTTTCTATCCCCGCACGAATGGTACGTTCTCCTTCCCTATTATTTTAGCGTTTATCTTCCAAGTTATTGCATCTATCTGCACTTGAGTTCTCTTTTCATTTTGCAGGTAGCGGGAATTTCGATGGCGTCATTTCAACACACGGACGAGTAAGGTATAGCTTCTAACTCCCCATTTCGGGACTGCCATACTCGGACCCACCGTTTTATGCCTCTTCATGGCTAAAACGCTTCTCCGAGGGGGCAATATGTACGTACCCAAAATTGTAAGGTACTGTACTGCCAGAACAGTGTAACAAGTGCCCCGATGATGATACAGGTCTCCTCGCAAGGTGTTCGGGATCCGGAAAAGCCCTCGGAGTATGCGTTAACATCCCGCATGCCCCGCTTAGCCCCCGCGCCCTTTGTTTTCCCCTTTTTCCCTCTTTCCTTGGCCTCTTGACCTTCAGTGACGAAACCGCCCTGCCCTCGTGACTGCCGCCCTGAATAGGGCGGCGGTCCTGTAACCGCCGCCCTGCTCAGAGCGGCGGTCCTGTGTGCGTTTTCCAGAACGCTCTTTTGACGCGACTCGCGTGAAATATCACGATTCACCAACTTTTCTTTGCCGACTTGAGCATGCATTTATGTTTTTGGTCCCCTGGAATAGTGTTTTTCCTTTGTTTATTGTTTAGGAGTTCAATTTGGTTTTGGTTTTTGAGTGTTGGAATTCCTATAAATGCATAGCTTGTGCTGAGGCAAATGGCCACCATTTTTTGTTAGAGTCTTCTGATTTTCAGTGGTTTGGTCTGTTAGCTTGCTTAGGATTGATAGCATAGTTCATTTCATACTTGGTTAGTATTGTTCAGCTGTTGGTAAGCCACAGACCCATCTTGTGCAGGCAGTGCTGTTATCTCATCCCAATCCAGTTAGAAGCTTGCCTCTGAATTTCTCTTTGCTGTAGATTTGTTTTTATTGTGTCTTGGAGTTCTTAGTTCAATCCATTATATGCCTGGTTAGCTTTATTCAGCTGTTGGTAAGCCACATATCCAACTTGTGCAAGCAGTGTCTTTATTTTATCCAATCCATTGGAACAGAATAGCTTAGGAAGCCATTAAAGTTGCAGGTTTTGCTCTTCGTATAGGATAGTTACAGGTTCTGGTCACTTCATGTTGCATGACTCGCAGTAAAATCCCGCTAGGAATCGCATAAGCCAAGCTCTGTACTCTTGCGCTATCCCTCTCCTACTCGCATTCTCGGTCTGCATTCTGAGCTGTCCTTGTCCCAAAATCTACTCCTATCGGTGTTAGCATTACACGCTTTTCTGGATCCACGTGAACACGAAAGAACGAGGAGATCATACTGAGGGGACGAGATCACATACACCATCGGATTCGCCACTGTTCTGCGGAGTCCAGGTTTTAAATTTCAAAGTTCTAGTCAGAATCATATCAAATAGAGTAGTTAATCGCTTTACTTTCATTTCATTCTATTCTCGACATTGCCAGGGAAGCTGTGGGGATTGATAGTTTCTGAGAAACTATGATTCACTCCTCACTTCTGAGGTAGGATCGAGAATCTTGCCGGTAGATTAGACAAACTGTTTTATTTAGAATAATTCTACAAATCGCACAGGCAAATAACTACACTCGGTTATCTTGTCTGTTTCAAGTTATTGTTTAGTTATTATTTCTAGATATGCTTAAAATAGTTTGCTTTCCTTAAAATTATTAAAATTTTCTTAGAAGAATAAAAGTTATATAGTTAGATTTATTTCACATAGTTAGAATTTGCTTCGTTACAGTTAGATTTGCATTTTGTTTCGTATGACAATCACGGGACCTCAAGAGCCCAGGGAATATATATTTGAGCCAATCGTGCCTCAACCAAACCTAGTCACAGCAATAGTTGACATAGACCAAAATCTCAGGATACAAGTATTCCGAACAACCACAGATTTACAACTGATCAGTTCTCAGTTAAGAGGATTAAACATAGAAGACGACCAAGCACATGCATTTTGGTCAAGTCAGCCAAACTACAGATTACCCTAGAAAACATCCACATGACTGTAGAAGGGCTCGAAAGAGAACAAACATTCGGGTGTGATCCTCTAGTTCCACAGCCAGACGCTGGAGACACCCTCGTAGATATAGATACCAGCTTAAGAATCCAGGTTGCGAGAACGCCTGTAAGGTATTCTGAGAAGATTGCACAACTATTGGTTCTAAACATAGAAGCTGAGAAAGCATACGATTACTGGATACTAGGGATTAGAACTTGATCCCGCGTATGACCATAACAGGACCGCAACAACCAAGAGTCTATGGTTGTGATCCACAGATCCCACAGCCCAACGAATCCACAAGTCAGTTAGACATAGACACTAGCCTACGCATCTTGGTATTCAGGTCCACTCCACTTCCACCTATCATCATCGAACAACTGTCCTTACTAGATATAGCGGCTAACGAAGCTAGGGAATTCTGGACTAGGCCAGAAAATCATCCATAGAGTCAATTATATTCATCATCCACTATATGACCTTATCAGGAGATATACACGAAACAATCCCAGGTCATTTTCCACGTATTCCGCAACCCATAGATCGAATCACGCCAGAGCTCGATATTGATTGGAGCCTTCGAGCAGTCATCCTTGCTGATCGATCTATCACACCAGTCCAAGTTAGAAGGGCCTTCTTTGCCTTAGATTCACAAATTCCACTAGTGCGTGTCGAAGACATTAGACTGCCTAACTAGTTTGTCTGCATATTCTACCCCCACCGGCTGTCTCGGCACGACCTCGGGAGGTCGGGTACGCGGCATTTCTCTTAGACATGCAAGTATTAAGTGTATATTACAAGAGAGATATCCCAAATAATCTTATGCATTACAAAAGCCTCCTAAGGACCTATTTCAATTGTTGGGTAAATACACAAGTAATTCAAAACGTAGTCTCCACTCACATAATTTAGATCTCACAAGAGATCAATCATAGGTACAACCACCAACTATCTTGCAAGGCTTTGGCCACCCACTAGGGTACCAAGGGAAATTATGCACAAGGGGGTTAACTTATTCATGATATGGTCATACCTACAACACCTAGACATGATCACCTCACTCGTCCCAATATGATAGGTTTCAAACATATATGCACCACATCATAAAATATCAAGGAAATGGTCCTTAATAAGACCTCTTAGGTGCAAAACAAGGAGATGATTAATGAGGCCAGAGTATTTTACTAACACTCGATCAATGTTTTATACCCAGGAAAAAGACTCAAATGGGGGAGGAAGCTACAATAGGCATTATAACTCATTCTTTTAATTTCGTTATTTTTGATGAGAGGAGATTCTACCTAACATTGTGGGTTGTTAAGGAAATATACCAATAATTAACATAACAAAATATTAGTTTAATATCTTTATAACATAGGTACAACATTGAGTACAACTTCACATCCAATTCGACACTATAAAATATAGCCACATTGGTATTCCCTTTTCAAAATATACCAAGAACAATTCTTTTGAACAATAATACATATCATTATTCTATGGTAATACATGTATTGCAAGATGAATATAACTTTACAATGACAACTCATTAATTACAACATATCACATCTAGAAAAAATGCTCTTATTTAGAGTACATGCAACCAGCGTTGCTTTAGTCTTAGGACTAAGTATGGAAATCCCCTACACTCAAGCATAAATTCCACACATCATCATTTCAAACAATTTCAAACAATGTACAATAGGGAGAGATAGATATAAGAGAGAGAGAGAGAGAGAGAGGGAGAGAGAGGAGAGAGAAAGAGAGAAGATTCATTTTCTTTTCAGAGAGAGAGAGAGAGACATTTGAGATCCATTTTCATTTCATTTGCACAATCATTACATTTTGACCCATTTTTTTTCAAGAGAGAGATAGTAAATTAAGAGAGAGAAAGTAATGGAATTCATTTTATTTTCTATTCACAATATCATAACCATACATTATACATATTTTCATTTCATTTCAAAATCATGATACATTTATAACTCATTTACATTTTTACAAGAGTCAACCAATTTTATATTATATTCTAGAGAGAGAAAAGGGAAGGAGAGAGAAAATCATATAATTTCCCAAAATCCATTCATACAAGAAATTTGATCAATTCATACTCTATAAACTTCAATGATATGTAAAGGTTCACATGGTTAGTTAGAATAAGCAAACAAGGACCCTCATGAGGTTTATTCTAGCTAAAGTTGCGAGATTTTGGATAACTAACTGAAACATCTAAAGTGCTTACAAATATGGTCCTCGAAAACACTCATTTTAAGTTTCAACCACAAATTTATGATTCCTACCTTACTCCCCTATATACAAAGAATTCATCATGTTTTGACCAGAAGAAATTACTCAAGAGGAGCTCAAGTTACCAAGGGACTTCCGGGCCAATTATCATAATTGAAAACACTCTTTCACACAATTGACCAATGGGCCCCAAAACCCACTTGAAAACTCTAGTTTCAAATTATTTTCATTGAACTGAGGTTTTTTACATTCTCTTATTGGATGTCTAGAGGTAGAGGAAGGTGTTTTCAGTTTTCGCAACTCAAACTAAGTGACAACTGTAAGATCGAAAACCGATCATGTTTTATTAAAAAGAACAACATCACTACAAGTGACTGAAAGCTAAATGTGGGTATTAGAAATTCACAATTGTTCAAGGCATAAATTAAAGATTTCAAACTAACTTCATGGAGTTCCCTATGGTGTCCATGTTACCATGGAAGGTCATGCACAGAGTTTTGTTTGTGGTATTTTCATGGTGCTCCATGCACATGAAGTTTCAAATCCCTCTAATGTTTTTTTTTTTAAAATTTTGGATTAATATAGTTTTAAGGACTTTTGATGCCATTCATTACTATTTGCATTTATTTCTATAATCCATAATTACGTTGAACAAATTTAATTTTGAAAAATTAAATGATGAAATGATTTAATTTGAAGCAAGAGGAAGGGAAAATCATACCTTTTTTTAATCCCATGAATTGCTATCCTAAGAATGATTCACGAGACTAGGCAATTTCCATAAAATTCACCATGACTAAGATCAAGCAAGGAAAGATAGAGGATTTGGAACTAAAGCTAGTGCCTAAGGTACAGCCAACAGTTAGGGGGTGCCTGAATATCTAAACAATTAGGGAGGCTTTCCATTTTTTGTTATCAACCATAGAATTACAATTCACATTACAACTCATTTCAACCTTAATTTTTTCAATGATTAGACATTATAAAAAATGTACATCAATTATATCTTGCAAGTATACATATAATAAAGGTCTTATAGATATTTTTGCAAGTAAGAAATAATGGATATTGTGATATTTAGGTAAGCTAATATACAATTTTTTTTCTTTTATTTTCTCAATATAGTATTAGAAATTTCAAGTGTGAACATTTATATTACTTAAAAAAGGCTCACGTATTTTTTATAAAAGATCATTTCCCCGTTAAAGGATCATTGCTATGAGTATTATTCCAAAATAAGAATGATTTAATTCATAAATTTTTAAATGATTTTTACAAGGAAATGTCTGTTTTTATGGAGTCATTTATAAAAGGGCAACTTGGTCCAAGTTGACCACTGATTTCCACAAAACACAACTTTGTCCTGCACTAGCTGGGTTTAACTGATTTGAAAATAAAGTTCTTTGTTCAATTTTGAGTTTCATCACCTCATTTTGACATTGGTAAATTTCAGAGGTGAAGGTAATAAGCCTTGTAAAAGGTTAAAGTATAGAACGCCGAGCTGCATTAATGTGTCTCTCAAGCTAATTTTGACAACCAAATTTCCAAAGACAATTTTGTGAGCTAACTAGGTAAGCTCTACATATGGTATTTGTCCCAATTTTTATAGAAAATATTTTCTTGACTTGTGGAAGTCCCATGACCAATCATCCTAAAAATTAAAGAAAGCATTATACATAAATTATGGTTCACTTGTTAAATCTGAAAATAAGGTAGATTAACATTTTTATTTAAATCGAGCTATGTGATGAAACTAACCATACCAACTGCAAATTTTATGTATTTAAGTTTTTAGCATGATTTACAAGTGGATTAGCTGCCTATTGGTGAAAAAAATTTGTTGGACATATAACTTGAGTCAATTCAGCCCTGCAGCTCAACAAGCATTAGAGCTTGACACAAAGAGTCTATAAGTATGGCACATAGCAAGTAATTTCAAGTGAAAGAATGTGCATACCAAGCACACTATTTCGAGGTCTAATATAACCAACAATGCCTCAAGATGCATTTCAAGCAATAAAGGTTTTTTTCAGGCATGCTCCAATGCTTCATTTCCCAATATGCTTTAGTCAATGAGGTGTTTTTATGATTGCTTGGAGCCTCTGCCAAACATCTGCTCAAAGGAGCATTCTAACAAATACTCAACAAACCATTTGTATCCTCCAAATGAAGATGATTTGGTATAAAGGCCTACTACGAATTTGTGGGAAAAATTGGCTTAATCCCAATATTTTTCCAAAATACTTTTGGATGTCCAAAAGTGTTCTACGTCAATACAAATAATTTCAAAAGTGCTGGTTGGGAAGAACTAAACAATTAAGGATCCAAATATATCTACTGAAGCTATCCAAATAAATTGCCTCTGAAATTTTATTTAAGCCTTAAAGGATGCTTTTTGAAATTTCTAGTTAGTTTAAATTGGGGTCTTAAAAATTGTATACATGTTATTTTCCATTTGAATAATGAAATTAATCTTGGTTCTGGTGAACTTTTAAAGTCAACCTGATTTTGCAAAAACTACGGGGACTAATTCAATGTTGGTAAAGAATTTAACCGTCCATTTTTATCTAGAGTTGCAATTCATGATGCCTTTCCAACCAACATTTTGGGTTCATAACATGCGGAAACCATTTATTAAACCTTGAAATCCTACATTTTTGAAAACAAGATATGCATAAGTTTTTACTGTCTAAAGAATCAAGAGCACCATATTTATTGTTTTTATTAACAAATCATATCTTTCAATAGTGTGTAGAACAGAATCTATGCTAACTCAAATATCATAAAAGAAAAACATGAGACATGTGTGAACAGGAAATTTTTTTGCCTGAGCAAAACCATAAGTTCAGCACAAGACTTCCCATATTGAAACAAAAGGATTTCAAGAATAACATTAATGAACATACAACTATCTGGGTAAAGCCCTAGTATAGGAAATAGAAGAAGAAAAGATAGTTTCCTAAAGATGATACAACATTAAAGGCCAAATCAATACCATTTCAATAAATCCCAATTTCTTAAATATTACATTACATGGTTAACACACACCTTAGAAGAGAATCCCTATTTTAATGTTGACAGGATGAACTATCAACAATAAATAGAATCCTCTAATAGTTTTGTTTTACTCTAGATAAAAAATTTTACCTATTACAGTTATAGTAACACTCTAATTTACATATCATATGATTTAACAGAGAATTTATGCATTGCAGTGGGAAGCCCACATTGTCAGAGATGTGGTTTGAATTCAATCAAACCATAACATCATATTTGTCCAAATTATTTCATTTACTTGTCTATTTCATCCAGGTATGGGACCCATCTCAAGGAATGAATATTACCATAATGAATAGACATTTGTGCAGATTTATTTAACTTCTAGATTCATACCCAACATATTGATTTTACATCATTTGTCGAATAGTCCAATGATCCTTATCAATTCCAAATGAACCATTGCGTGATATTGTGTAAGCTAATAAATGGACTAACACTGGGAGGATGTTGTACTACAAAATGGAATTCAAGAAAGACCATATGAAGGAACTAGATCCGTCTATCCAAGAGCGGCAAGGAAAATGGTCAGGTCTAAATGCCCTAATACACACATTGACCATTATAGGTTGGGATTATTATTTTCTTTCTTTTTTAGAAATCATGGGTACTACATCTCCCTCCCCTTATAAGAGCATCATCCTCAATGCGACACAACACCGAAGCTCAAAGGATACGTAAGAAAGAAATTCAATAATGACACATGTCATTTAACAAAAACAACTTATATGCACAACGCTGACCACAAACAAGCAAGTTAATTTTTGAAGTATCTTAAACTATAAGGTTCTATGAAGATTGGTAGTTGGTTATCTTTTGCTTTATTATTTAATTTATCTTTTTCCTTTATAGTATTTCTTAATTTCAAACTCTTAATATTCATTGTTTAGAATTTCAATTGTCTTATGTTCGTGGGTGCCCAATAGTAATTGGCCTCAAGATGTCACATATAACTTAACACAACACAAATGACCCATGAGACATCTTGCTACATAATTTCATGATTGTATCACATCACAAGACCTCTAATTCCACCATGGAAAGACAAACAAGTAGTCCACATAACAAAGAATTTCCAAAAATTATGTCATAGGAAAAGATCTAACACACACACATGTGACTACAAATAGTGAATCATCACGTTTTACATATACAACTGGTATCACATGACCCAAAACCATGACTATACCAACATAGTGCCAAGACAATATCCAATAATACATGGTAACCAAGAGGAGCGTCAATCCTCAATCATAACAATGTTTAACAAGACTCACAAGAGTACACATAAATCATAATACCAACTCCACACATCACAACACATCACTAAACAAATCCATATATCTCCCAAAGCATCACAAAAAAAACTCCATCCCCAAAGCATCACAAAACAACTCCATATACCTCCCAAAGAGAAAGAATCATAGTGCCAAAACCAAGCCAGGTCACTCAACCATAGAGCCCTGTCACCTAATTTCTCCATATCGGGTAACTCAACCATAGAGCCCCATAAATAATATCAGGTCACTCAACCATAGAGTGTTCAATAATATCGGTTCACTCAACCATAGAGCCCCATAAATAATATCAGGCCACTCAACCATAGAGCCCCATCTCCTTTCTCCATTTAATGAGGTCGGGTTACCTTATGGCTCTAGGCACATAGAGCCCCGTCACCCCCACCCAAGTGACATAATAACCTGTAGTTCAAAAACTACACTAGTTATCTATGACTCCTTGGGGCATACCCCCATACAACGAAGAAAGTCCATAGGTCCAACCACTCCATGGTGAATCCCATGACCCTATTCCAACACATTACGACATTAGAACCATCATAACAATCCATCTCAAATGCCAAGTGTAAAAATCTCTCAAGCATTGGGCAAGGCTATAAAACTTTTAAACATGAATTTTTTTTTAAAACCAAGAACAAAAAATGGCTAATTAGCAATAGTTAGTGAAAAAATCCACATGTTAGTGCAAAACCAAATAAAAATGCCCAAAATATAAGAACACATCAATCAAGAAAATTGTTGGTTCTGAAAGAAAAGAGATAATTATCAATTTATGAATAAAATACATATATAGAAATAGCACATTACAATCACTATGTGGCCTTATTTGGCCACCAAAGGGGTACTCATCAAGTTTCTGGCACTCGGATATCAGCCTCAGCTCGTAAAATAACATAAATAATATAACAATGATCATATAAATCATCCCTCCATAATCCCACAAGGATCATAGTCTCAACATAGTTGTGAGAGGGGGGGTGTATAGGTTGTCATCATCTCAGCCTAAGGTGTTCATACAATATACATGGCGGTCATGCATACCAAATGACAAAAGTGGGTCAATCTATAGTAATACTCCACTCCCTATCTATACTAATTGAGTTGATGGTCAATAGTACCCAATAAGGTAGATAGGTCATCTATATGAGTAGGGAGACAGAAAATAGTATAAGCATAATCTTGAGCCTAAGGTGGTCTCATCCACAATATACTGGTTCTCAAGCTCAAATTATACATACCAAACAAATAGAAGTGGGTTTTCAGTCTATGTAAGACTCCACTCCTATCACTCATACTTGACTCAAGTTATGGAAACTTGGTCCACACCTCCTCTCTCCACACATACACTCTTACAATTGCTTCCCTTAGGGTTGTCGAGTGTATGGTTCACAACATAACACATAACTACATTACTAACACAATGATGATTCACTCACATTAACCATAGCGTCTTACACATGGTATATATATAAGGTATAACACAATCATTAATTTAATGGGTTACAATACATCACATCTCCACATAATGCACCCAAGTGCAAGCATTGTCCAATAGGGTTTATAAGATCACCATATGCCCCTAATTCATGACATGAACCATCACATATTACATGAATTATACGTATGATGAACACAATGACTAACATTACAACATATAGTCAATTGCAATACAACATGGTGACACACACAATTCATCACAACATGGTGGTGACATCATGATACAATCCAATTCACTATACACCAATTTTTTCATACAACACATCAACACACCTACATATCACATAATAACAAAACACTCCAACACTTCGCAATCCACAATAACATTATTTTCACACACAAAAAGGTGGCACATCACACATGAAATCCTCATTGAGTCCACAAAAAGAGAGAGAATAATCTCATCACAATCACATCAACATGATAACAAATATGCACTAAGTGACATGCATAACATGTGCATTCATAATATCACAATTACAACATTGTCACATCACAACATATATCACATTACTCTTCCCATCTCCACCACCACCATGCAAGATCATCACAACTCCAATCTATCCCAGAGGTTCAAGAGCATGAACCTCTGCTCTGATACCATATGTAATGCCCACATTTTACACACAAAAATACAACACTCATAATAACATGATAAATGTTTTTTTCTTGGCTTACATTGTCTTGATACATAACATCACATAGGATCAATTAGGATAATGTATAACACATGATATTTACATAAACATGGAACCCACATATCTAACATGAAACACATGATGCACATCAAAGTCACATTTCCCCAATTAAAAAATGACAAGGTACAACAATTTAACCCACGACAACTTTCTCGATACACTTACTCACAGGCCTTAATTACTTCCCACAACACATCATTATTCATGGTGAAATATTTATTACAATCCTTTTTTTATTAGTTGACTATAATTAATTCTGGTTAAGAACACATAACATGTGGGACCCTTTGTTCCTTTACAACTAGGTTGATGTTTTTTGGTTTAAGATTTCACCTATAGTGGTTCCTTTAGAATTTTCTTGTTTCTCTTCTGGAAATAACTTTATATAGCTTGATTGTGATTAAGAACATATATACACACATGTTCTTATATTATGTTGACTTAAGGATTTGTTTGAGAGTGCCATGTTTACTTGGTTTGGAAAAATACCCTCCATGTTACAAGGAGGATCCCAAATTCACATTGGAAAAAAAATAAGGCTACTAGATCAATATAAAACATATCCTGAGTTCATTTCATAACATTGTTTAATACTAACAATACATTATTTTAATCTTCAAGTTATTACAACCAACTATGTAGGTTAACTAATTAAGTGGTATCATTCTTGATTCGATAATTAAGTATCCTTCCAATTAGGAATATCATATTTTCATAATCATATTGTGCATGGAAGGGTACAAAATATACTCAGTCCATGCGATGTTAGGAAATAAGAGATAAAATATGTGGAATAATCCCTTACAGAATTGCAACAGTAGAAACTAATATGCAGAAAATATTACAGATCTCAAATAAAAGTGCAGAATAAATAACACAACACAGAGAGACAATATTTAACGTGGTTCACCCAATTTGGGCTACATCCACCAAGAATCACTTGCTCAGATTTTATTACAAGCCTCCACTCTCTCAATACAATACCCAGATCCATTTGGAGCTATGCTCAACAAACTCTACAGAATTCACACCCGAATTCAAAGCACATCTGCAATGCATTTTCTTGTATATATATCATATGCATAAGACCATATAAATAGACAATTGCTTAAGCAGTTTGATACAAAACCGTGGGTATCAAAACCATGGGCAAAAAACCATGGGTATCAAAACAATGGGTACCGAAAAACCATGGGCCCAAAAACAGCCCATAACGGTTACCCATTACCCATGGGTTAATAAACCACCCATGAAAATTTTCTTCGGGGGCTTCACCCCCAAACCCCCTTGACCCGCTCACCGGCAAGCGGGACCACCGTAAAAATACCTAAGTGTAACACATAGAAGGTGTACCACACTCTAACATGAAAATAGGCTCCACAAACATAACAATCTCCCACTTGGAGACTGATTTCCACTGAGCAAGCTTCTCAACCCTTCACTATCATCTGTGAAGGCCAACCAAAGCTGAACATAGCTTTAGTTTATCCCTTGTGACCACCTTGGTCATCATGTCTACAGGATTCTGACTGGTATGAATCTTCTCCAACTTCAACTTATCTTCCTCCAAAGTTGTCTTGATGAAGTGATATCTCAACTGTATATGCTTCATCCTGGAGTGGAAAGCAGAGTTCTTAGCTAGGTGTATAGCACTCTGACTATCACTATGTAGCTTACATTCCTCCTGCTTATGCCCCAACTCCTCAAGCAATTGTTGTAACCAAATCATCTCTTTGCTTGCCTCTGTGGCAGCAACATACTCAGCCTCCGTGGTTGACAAAGCCACCAGCTTCTGTAGTCATGAAATCTAGCTTACTGTTGTCCCACCTACAGTGTAAATATAACCTGTCGTGCTCCTCCTACTGTCTACATCTCCAGCCATGTCTGAATCTACATAACCACGTAAAGTGGTGTCTGATCCACTGTAGCATAAAACTGTCCCCATGGTCCCTCTCAAATACCGAAGGATCCACTTTACTGCTTGCCAATGCTCTTTACCTGGATCACTCATAAATCTACTCACAGCTCCTACTGCATGGGCAATATCAGGCCTAGTGCATACCATAGCATACATCAAACTGCCAACCGCTGATGAGTAAGGTACCTTGGACATATGGTTTCTTTCCTGCTCTATCTTGGGACACTGCTCCTTTGATAACTTAAAATGGCCTGCCAAAGGAGTCCCAACCGGTTTAGCATCCTGCATGTTAAACCTATCCAATACCTTCTTAATGTACTCTTCCTGAGATAAAGTCAGCTTTTGTTCCTTCCTATCCCGAGTTATCCTCATACCAAGGATTTGTCTGGCAGCCCCCAAATCCTTCATATCAAAGGATTCACTTAGTTGTTTCTTGAGTACTTTTATTTCCTGCATGTTTTTACCTACAACCAGCATGTCATCAACATACAAACACAGGATAATATAACTTCCATCCTCAAATTTCTTTGTATACACGCAATGGTCAGAATGACATCTGATATAACCTTGCTCCATCATGAAGCTATCAAACTTCTTATACCATTGACGTGGAGCTTGTTTCAGGCCATACAAGCTCTTCTTCAGTTTGCACACCATCTCCTCTTTACCTTTGACTTCATATCCTTCTGGTTGCTGCATATATAGCTCCTCCTCCAAATCACCATGGAGAAATGCAGTCTTTACATCTAACTGTTCTAAGTGCAAGTCTTCTGCTGCCACTATTCCAAGAATAGTTCTAATAGAAGTCATTTTTACTACAGGAGAAAAGATCTCATCAAAATCTATACCTTGTTTCTGTGCAAACCCCTTGACCACCAACCGGGCCTTATATCTTTTCTTTCCTCCTTCTTCGTCTTTAACTCTGTACACCCACTTGTTCTGCAATGCTCTTTTTCCTTCTGGTAGCTTCACCAAATCCCAAGTCTGGTTCTCCATGAGAGACTTATGCTCCTCATCCATGGCTTGCTCCCACTTCTTACTGGCATCTACCTGCATTGCTTCATCAAATCTCTCTGGCTCTCCACTATCAGTGAGTAATAAATAATAAAGAGAAGGAGAAAAATGTTCAGGTTCTTTTCTTACCCTAGAAGACCTCCTCACTGTAGGAGTTTGGGGTTCCTGTTGAGTAGGTTCCTGAACTGATTCATGGGTCACTGTCCCATCCGGAAGATCCTCTACCACTGCATATTCTTTCTTGGATTCTTCCCTGTTTTCCTGCAACTGTTGCTTATACATGACTTTCTCATTAAAGACCACATCCCTAGACCGAATGATTTTCTTGTCCTTAATACTCCAACATTTAAATCCAAAGTCATCACCACCATAACCAATAAAAGTGCATTTTTCTGATTTAGCCTCTAGCTTGGTCCTATCATCCTTGTCAATATGAAAAAACACCTCACATCCAAAGACTCTAAGAAATGAGTAATCGACTTTCTTACCATACCAAGCCTCCTCAGGTATGCCTCCATCCAAGGCACTTGAGGGTCCTCTGTTTATCAAGTACACAGCTGTGCTCACCGCTTCTGCCCAAAAATAAAGAGGCAGTCCTGCATGTATCCTCATGCTCCTAGCACATTCCATTATTGTTTTGTTCATCCTTTCTGACACCCCATTCTACTGCGGGGTTCTTGGAACCGTCTTTTGCCTACAGATTCCATTCTTAGAACAATAATCATCAAATTCATTGCTGCAATACTCCCCTCCATTATCTGACCTGAGACATTTTAACTTAAGACCTGTTTCATTCTCTACCAAGGCTTTCCATTTAACAAAAGTATCAAATACATCAGATTTGTTTCTAATACAATAAACCCAAACTTTCCTTGTTGCATCATCAATAAAAGTAACATAATAACTTGAACCCCCAAGAGATGATACCTGAGCTGGCCCCCACACATCAGAATGTACCAACTCTAACTTACTCTCTTTCTTCGTAGGTCCAACCTTGAGAAACCTTACTCGCTTCTGTTTCCCATATATGCAGTTCTCACAGAAATCCAAACCTGTTTCTGTATATCCAGGAAAATTCTTCTTTATGATGTCCATGCCCTTATGGCTCATATGACCGAGCCTATAGTGCCATAATGTTGTATCTACATCTGAAGCCACAAGATTACAATCATTAGTACTATCAGTGGATAAATACAAGGTTCCAACCTTCTTACCTCTTACCACCACAAGAGCACCCTTGGTAACCTTCCAAGAGTCAGCTGTAAATATCACAGTACAACCATCACTTCCCAATTGCCCCACCGATATCAAATTTCTCCTTAATGTAGGCACATGTCTGACATCCTTCAATAGCCATGTATTCCCATTCTGCATCTTAACCTGAATAGAACCTTTTCCAACTATACTGCAAGGCTCATCATCACCAAGAAAAACATGCCCAAAATCCCCTTGAACATAATCAACAAAATAATGCCTATGTGGAGTAGCATGAAAAGAAGCCCCTGAATCTAAAACCCAAGATTCAGTAATATTATGCAAAGAAAGAATCAAAGCATCCTGACATACATTACCCGATGCCACATTTGCCTCCTTATTTTCTTCCTGTTGTTTCTTCTTGTCCCGAAGCTCCCAACAGTCCTTCTTTGCATGCCCAGACTTTCCACAGTTCCAACATACAATCTTGCTCTTGGATTTTGACCTTGCCCGATCTTTCGATTTTCCACGGTTTCCTCTATTCTTCTGTCTCCCTCTAGTTTCCACTGTCAAAGCATTCCCTGAAGTAGAAGATTCCCCGGAGCTTTTTCTTCACATTTCCTCACTTAGAATCACCCCTACAACATCCTCAAACTTCAACTTCGAGTTAGCTGGAACCGAGTTGCTTACCGCCATTACCAGGCTATTCCAACTTTCAGGTAAAGAGCACAAAATTAATAAAGCCCTAACTTCTTCATCAAATTCTATTATAACCAAAGCTAGCATATTCACAACCGTATTGAAATCATTTAAATGATCTGCTACTGAACTATTCTCAGACATCTTCATATTAAACAACTTTTTCATTAAAAATATCTTGTTAGAGGCAGAGGGTTTTTCATACAACTTCCCTAATGCATCCATTAGATCTTTTGTAGTCTTTTCCTTTGAAACATTAAATAATACCGAAGATGCAAGACACAGCCGGATCGTTCCAAGTGCCTTCCGATCCAACAAATCCCATTCCACATCTGTCATACTCGAGGGTTTGTTCACCTTCTCAGACAGCGGAGTATAAAGATCCTTCTGATAAAGGTAATCTTCCATCTGCATCTTCCAAAGACTGAAATTCTACCCGTTGAATTTATCAACCCTAGATCTTCCATCATCTGCCATAGCTCCCACTCAAGATAAAAATTTCCCTGTGATTCAACACTTCAGCAAACCAAAAACTCAGGCTCTGATACCAATTGATAGGAAATAAGAGATAAAATATGCGGAATAATCCCTTACAGAATCGCAACAGTAGAAACTAATATGCAGAAAATATTACAGATCTCAAATAAAAGTGCAGAATAAATAACACAACACAGAGAGACAGTATTTAACGTGGTTCACCCAATTTGGGCTACGTCCACCAAGAATCACTTGCTCAGATTTTATTACAAGCCTCCACTCTCTCAATACAATACCCAGATCCGTTTGGAGCTATGCTCAACAAACTCTACAGAATTCACACCCGAATTCAAAGCACATCTGCAATACATTTTCTTGTCTATCTATCATATGCATAAGACCATATAAATAGACAACTGCTTAAGCAGTTTGATACAAAACCATGGGTATCAAAACCATGGGCAAAAACTATCCCAAAAACCTATGGGTATCAAAACAATGGGCCCGAAAAAAAGCACATTTCCCAAAAATCAGGCCATAACGGTTACCCATTACCCATGGGTTAATAAACCACCCATGAAAATTTGCTTCGGGGGCTTCCACCCCCAGAAACCCCCGACCCGCTCACCGGTGAGCGGGACCACTATGTAAAAATACCCGAGTGTAACACATAGAAGGTGTACCACACTCTAACATGAAAACAGGCTCCACAAACATAACATGTAGATCGATCCCCGCCTTTGAATTGATGCAACAAATTTCACATATCAAACTACATTTGTTTGATCATCTTAAGGATTTACTTTCAATAGCAATGGGTGAATTACATGTTTCGACTATAAATTCTACTTCCTGAGTGATCCTAGGTTTGATATATTCCTATCTACGCCAAGGGTTCTACTAGATTTTACAAGTCCAACTAGAGTGCAATTTCCTTAACTCACAAGACCTTGGCTACAGTTGAAGGTATCCCATTCTCAAGGCTACATTTCATTATTTTCATTAGCATCATTGTTTAATCCACATTTATGCAAACAAAGCATGTGATCATGCATCATATTTGGTTTTTTGATTTATTAGGTTGTTGTATTAGTTGTGGAGCTCTACTTTATTACATTCATTTTATGATCACATTTGACATTTTAGTTGGTTTTGACATCGTTCAATGGCGTACCATTTTTCATAGTGGGCATTCCAAAGATTAATCTTATTTACCCTTTTTTACTAGCTACATTTACATGGTTACTTTGGTCATGTACTATCATCATTTTGGAACAAATGTAATTCCTATAACAATTACATAACACTTAGGGATTTACAACTACAAGGAGATATGACCTCCACAAGACAAATCATTTCATTTCTCTTAGACATGCAAGTATTAAGTGTATATTGCAAGAGAGATATCCCAAATAATCTTATGCATTACAAAAAATCCTCCTAAGGACCTATTTCAATTGTTTGGTAAATACACAAGTAATTCAAAATAGTCTCCACTCACATAATTTAGATCTCACAAAAGATCAATCATAGGTATAACCACCAACTATCTTGCAAGGCTTTGACCACCCACTAGGGTACCAAGGGAAATTATGCACAAGGGGGTTAACTTATTCAAGATATGGTCAGACCTACAACACCTAGACATGATCACCTTCACTCATCCCAATATGATAGGTTTCACAACATATATGCACCACCTCATAAAATATCAAGGAAATGGTCCTTAATAAGACGTCTTAGGTGCGAAGCATGAAGATGATTAATGAGATCAGAGTATTTTATTAACATGATCAATGTTTTATACCTTGGAAAAAGACTCAAATGGGGGGAGGAAGGGAAATAGGCATTATAACTCGTTCTTTTAATTTTGTTAGTTTTGAAGAGAGGAGATTCTACCTAGCATTGTGGGTGTTAAGGAAATAAAACAATCATTAACATAGAAAAATATTAGTTTAATATTTTTATAACATAGGTACAAAATTTAGCACAACTTCACATCCAATTCGACACTATAAAATATAGCCACATTGGTATTCCCTTTTCAAAATATACAAGAACAATTCTTTGAACAACAATACATATCATTATTTAGTATGGTAATACATGTATTGCAAGATGAATATAACTTTACAATGACAACTCATTAATTACAACATATCACATCTAGAAAATTCCTCTTGTTCAAGTATATACAACCAACGTTGGGTAGTCAGTCCTAGGACTGAGTATGGAAATCCCCTACACTCAAGCATAAATTCCACGCATCTATCATGTCAAACAATTAAAAAAAACAATAGAGAGAGATAGATATAGGGAGAGAGAGACACAAGAGTAAGGGAAGGAGGAAGAAAATCTAGGATTCATTTTCTTTTCAAATCACCGTAACATCATGTATCCAATTTTTATTTCATTTCAACTCATATACATTTTGACCCATTTGTATTATCAAGACCCAAATCAATATTTTCATAATTATCTCTAGAGAGAGAAAGGGGAAGAGAGAGAAAGTATGGATTTCATTTTCCTTTCTATTCATCATATCATAATCACATACATTATCAAATTTTCATTTCATTTCCAACCCATGAACATTTATAACTCATTTACATTTTTAGAACCAGTCAAAATATCAGAGTTACTTCTAGAAAGAAAAAAGAGAGAGAGAGAAACATCATAATTTCCAAAAAGCATTCATACAATAATTTGATCAATTCATACTCTATAAAGTGTGGAAACGATATGTACAAGGTTCCACGGTTAGTTAGGAGTCAACAAAACCCTTAGAAGGTGTGTTTAGCTAAAGTTTCAAATTTGTTGCAACTTGGCCAAAACATCTAAAGTACTCACAAATTGGGCCTTGAAAACACTCGTTTTAAGTTTGAACACAAAGTTTGATGCTTTCTCTGTACCTTCCCATATATATAGAATTCATCATGTTTTATAGAAGTTTATTACAAAGAGCAGAGCTCAAGTTACAAGGGCAACTCCAGGGCCAATTATCGTAATTATGACAACTCTTGTCACTTAGTGACCAGTGGGCCCCAAAACCCACTTGCAAAACTAGTCTCCAAATGAATTTTCATTGAAATGCAGGTTGGTTACGATTCTCTTGAAATGGCGGTTATCTAGGGATAGGTGGAAGTGGTTTTCATTTTCACTCAACTAAGCGGTAACCATAGGCCAAAACTGATCGCATGTTTTCTAAAAAAGAGCACGTCACTATAAGTGACTGATAAGCTAAGAGGGTTTAGGAATATGAATTGCAAGAGCGATAAATAATTTCAAACAACTCAGCTAAGTTTCCCTAATGTGTTCATGTTACCATGGGTCATGTAAAAGTTTTAGTTTTGTGGTACGTTTAGGTGTGGCGCTCCATGTGCGTAACTTTTAATATCAGAGTTTTCTTCTTCATTTTTTTTTTGTTTTTTATGTTTTGAGAGTTCACGTCAAATTAGTGAAATATTTTGTAATTTTTTTGAATTATGTTCCCTATCATTCAACATTTAATTTTGAAAAATCTAGAAATGATGAAGAAAATTTAATGCAAGTGAAAAGGGGAAAACCATACCTTTTTTTTAACGCAAAACACGCGATCCTCGCATTCAACGTGACCACATTAGCTTGCCACATTCACTAAGTGAAAACCATGAAATCAAGCATGATGAGCTCCAAAAAACTGACAACTGGCCATGGTGACACCGAAGTCACAATATGAGATACAATACCAACTTAAAATTTCCTCCAAACAATCAAACCCAAACCGAGGCATCTGATTGAACGGTTTTAGTGGATTTTCCTTGATTCCCAACCACTTTTCTTTGCTCAAACATCTCTAAAGATTATTCAACAAAACCATTTGTGCATATCCCTAGATTGAAGCATTCCATGAGGCTAAATTTATCTGAGGCATTTCATCAAACACTTCATGTGTTAAGTGCAAGATTCTACATTTTACATGCCTATCTTCCCAACTATATTAGTTACAAACACTATCAAAAGATTTCCATGCTCCTATGATTTCACTCTAAGAAGTTATATTTCCATTAGATACTTTCACAAATAGATTGCATGCACATTTTTTTTATATAATGTTGCAGAGATCCCATCTTGGTGCATGCGCTAAGTACCCTAGTCAATGTAGTGTCATCCAACCTAATACACACCTCTTGAAGTTACACAAAGAGATTAATGGTATCCACTGCATAATAATTCTGAGAAAAATACCAACCCCCTCTTACAAATCAAAATCCACCACACCTTATATTGCACACACATTCCGCCGTAAATAAGAAATGCATTCCATATACTGCCAAATTTTGCATAAATTTCCACAAGGGCATTTTGTCAAACAGTTCATGTGTTATGTGTATGCTCCCACATTTTGCATACAAGTCAACCAGGGCACTTGTAATTTACAACATCTGACAAACAAACAAAAAAAAACCCTTTTCATCATACTACGATGGATATCCATGCCTGTTCCAAAGATCTTATTTTGGCACAAGCTAGGAGTATGCTGGAAAAAGTGAACTGATATGGTAGACCCTTATTGGTTCATTTGTGAAACAGAAGAATTTCTTCATACAAATCGTCATACTTGCTCCCATGACCCCTACATAATCTAAAATCATTTCCTTCTATGATACCATGGTTCTCTAAGGTATTTTTTCCAAAAGTGCACGTATCCTGCCCTGTGCATCCACATTTTGCAGCATCTCTACTAGGAGGCCACATCTACAACTTCTAGTAAAAATTTCTACCCTGGTACTTTAGTGGACAACACTTCCCTGTTTCAGATATGCTCTTAGGGTAGAAAGGGGAGGATAAAGGTATGCATTGTGGAACTCTAGCTTTACACATGCCAATGATTTTTTTTGGACATTTACACCTTTTCCATGGACCCTTTTGCATATATTTTTAATTCACTTGACCACTACCACATATGACAAATAATGAGAAAATTTTGCCTTTATGCTTTGATCAATGATAAAACATACTCCAAAGCTCCCATTCCGACGCATTGAAGTATGGATACCATGACCCACTTATGAAATATGCGTACAAGGGGGGGGGGGGGGTAAAAGACTTTGGTTTCAGGACCAATCAAATGTGGTTTCTTGCCAAAATAATCCTTAAGTGTTTATTTCAACAAAAATAGGCCCATGGGATATCTTTGACAAAAAACTCACAATGAAAAAAAAGTAGTTTAAACTCAAAATATCTTCCAAGATCACCATATAGTTGAGGACGAAATAGGTATGAGTGGGGGGGAAGAAATCATGGGACATGGTAGGACGCAGCTATGTACCTTGGGATATGATAATATAATGTATATGGGTTGATGGAGATGCCGACATGTGGCACACATCCCCTTAGTTATATGTATGGGTTCACATGGGATATGATATTATAATGTATATGGGTTGATGGAGATGCCGACATGTGGCACACATCCCCTTAGTTAGTTATATGGGCTCACATAGGAATTAGTTATATTGGGTAATGGGTCGGCCTACATTGGGATTAGGTGTTACCCATCCTATTTAAAGGATGTGAGTATCATTATGAGGAGGTCATGTATGTATGAGTTGATTCTTCTACTTGGTAGAGGTATATTGGAGGTGTCCCCCTCGAAGTGGATTCCCATCTTGGGAGATTGTGGAGTTACTCCTTCCTTAAGGAGCATTGTATGGTGTTGCCCTACCTTAAGGGTATTATTCTGCATATATTACATATTTGGGCATCTTGGCCCCCCATATCTCTTGTGTTGTGTTATCTTCTGCAATTTATTGATTTATTATATGCAAGGTTCTTATCAAGTGGTATCAGAGCAGTGATCCAGGCAATTTGTGGGATGAAACCCTAATGTTGGTGATTCGTCTATATCTGGAGATCGACTTGGAATTTTTCAGATTTTTTTTGTGGGGAGTGGATACATAGTTCAAGTGATCTTCCCTCCAAATTTCAGATTTTTTGGAGCTGTTTTGCAAAAGTTGTGTCTGTTTTAGGGTTGAAACCCTAATTCTACGGTTTCATCTATATCTTCTGAATAATGACGAATTAGGAAATAATTTTTTTGGGGTTGATGGTAATATATTCAAAGGTGATACCACTGAAATTTCAGAATTTTTGGATCTATTTTGTCAGAGTTATTTCATTTTTATTTATTTTTCACTATTTTGCTCCACAGGCCGCAATTTGAGGAATTTTCCTGAATTTCTTACATTTTCGGAAACCTCTCAAAAATTAAATTGGGGTTTGTGTTCTATGATTTCTGATTTTTGGCTGAACTTTAGCCGAAAGGGTTAGAAAAAGTTTTGATCAAAAGGGTCTATTCCTAAAACCCTAGTTTTGTGGATCATGGGGATGGTAGCTTTTTTTGGAGATGGCAGGATTGATGCTAGAGAATGGTGGAAAAAATTTAGGGATAAATTCTCTAAACCATCAGATATTTGGTTATTCAAGTTGTGGATTAGTGGCCCTGCACAGATTTGGTTTTCTGAGTTAGAAAAGGAAAAGTCTAATTGGTCTTTGGAGGAACTGGAACAAGTTTTCATGGACAGATGGGAAACAAAAGAAGAAGATGAAGAAGAAGAAGAAGAAGAAAAGAAAAAGAAAAAGAAGAAGAAGAAGAAGAAGAAGCAACATCAGCAGAAGAAGAAGAGAAGAAGAAGAAGAAGAAGAAAATGTTGATGATGAAGTTGTTACACATGATAGTGCATCTCCAAGGAAGGAAGCTTCAATATTTCAGTTTGAAGGGTGTATTCAAAGGAAAAAAGTAATTGTTTCCATAAACCCTAGCAGCAAATATAACTTCATCAATATGGATGTAGCTCAAAATATACATGTACAAGAAAAACATATCAAGGAAGCTCAAGTGGATGGTAAGCATATTCAAGTTTTTGAAGATTTAAAGCTCTCTATGGATAAATATGTTTTACATTCAGATTTTTATGCTTTAGATATGGATGGTATGGATATTGTTCTTGGATATCCTTGGTTAGAGACATTGGGAACAATTAATATTAATGTGCAAAATAAATTCATGAAATTATGGTACAAGAGAAAGAAAATTACATTGCAAGATATCACACTTAGCAAGGAAAAAAGTAATGTAAAATTGGATCATGAAGATGAATTTGAAGATGGTGAAGAAGGGAATAAGGATGAATCAGAAGGAGAGGATGAAGAACATGATGAAAAAATCAAAAATAATTTCTCTACTCAAGAGAAAAAAGAAATAACAAACAAGTTGGAAGAGGAAAAGAAAGTTGAGGAAAAGATTGATAAGGTTGAGCATACTAAGGTTGCACCATATAGACACCCACATCATCATGAGAGGAAAAAATCATGGAGACATGTTAGGACACATGAGGTCAGCAATCTATATGGATATACAGGGAATTGGAGGAGTAATAATTTTGGCTATACATGGAATCAATGGAACAATAATTATATGACATGGAATCACAGGAATAATAATTATGGATATGCATGGATGCCGAGGAGGAACACATATGGACCAGGATGGAATCAGATGAGCACAATGGAATATGGAATCAGGTTTGGAGCAGCATCACCCACTAGGATTTCATATGGGTGGTTGGATGATCGAGCATGGCGACAAGTGTGCAATAATTTAAAGCACACTCATTATATGGCTTCTTCTTATGTTTCGGGGACGAAACATGTCAAAGAGGGAGGCAATGCTATGTACCTTGGGATATGATAATATAATATATATGGGTTGATGGAGATGCTGACATGTGGCACACATCCCCTTAGTTATATGTATGGGTTCACATGGGATATAATATTATAATGTATATGGGTTGATGGAGATGCCGACATGTGGCACACATCCCCTTAGTTAGTTATATGGGCTCACATAGGAATTAATTATATTGGGTAATGGGTCGGCCTACATTGGGATTAGGTGTTACCCATCCTATTTAAAGGATGTGAGTATCATTATGAGGAGGTCATGTATGTATGAGTTGAGTCTTCTACTTGGTAGAGGTATATTGGAGGTGTCCCCCTCGAAGTGGATTCCCATCTTGGGAGATTGTGGAGTTACTCCTTCCTTAAGGAGCATTGTATGGTGTTGCCCTACCTTAAGGGTATTATTCTGCATATATTGATATTTGGGCATATTGGCCCCCCATATATCTTGTGTTGTGTTATCTTCTGCAATTTATTGATTTATTAGTTTCATCATATCAAGACCCACGTAATATATAAAATTTATGCAAAAAACATGATGTAATAACGAATTTTGACAAATTTAGTGTGCTCTACAATTAACATGGCCCGCTCTATAAAGGAAGAAGATATGGAGTTTGCAAAACTTTGATCTCTACATCTAGTCTATAACTGAAAGGTGACCATAGGTCTAGAAATAAGTGTTGGACAAAAGACAATGGGAATGTCACTGTAGTATACGTGTTAGAGAAAGAAAATGGCGGGGGGTCCCAATAAGTACATCACAAATGGATCCACAAGAAGAGGTGGATCATGAAATAATATCTAAAATAGAGGAAGTGAAAAATGTCCCAAGGTGACAGTACCATATCAGGAATGCCAGGGATTTGGTTAAATCAAAGAGTGCACTTGTGAGAAACATGAGATGTGAATTGTACAAAGGAAAGACTAAACACACACATACAAATCTATAAGTTATGAAGAACAATGAGATAAAATGCAAAAAGACAAGAATGGATCCAAATCAACTCAATGTTCCATATAATAGAATGATGCAAGTGTTGTACATATAGGAAGTGAATGTCTAACCCCCTCTTAGATTAATGACAACCTCCACCTAGAATAGTGGTAACCTCCATACCCAAAATAGCAGTCAACAAAGAACTCGTCAAGGGTAGTAATTACCACTAGCTAAAATAGTGTGGTCAAGTGTACACCTAAGAAAGCATATCCCATGAGTGTAGGGAAACTCCAAGTGAGGTGGAATATTCTGAGTAGGATAATATAAATAAAGCAAGGAAATTAAATCCTACACTAACACCCCCCATAAGCATTAGCTTAGGTGGGTGAAAACAAAATGGGTCCTGACAATTAGCTTTGATGAGGTACCCATGTACAATGCAATCTCTCACAAAGATAGATAAAAGGAGAAAACCCAATGGGAAAATAACTCCCCCCTCAAGAGAGACATGAAACTCACTCAAGAAAACCAGAGAAAAATAAGAAGTGGGTTTTGGTAGCTCGGCCTGATGAGGTACCAACAAACAATGATCATCCCCTAGATTAGAGAGAGAAAGAAGTGAAGACAAGATGGTCCCCTAAGAAGAGTGTCGATAATGTGGTCCTTCGCGTAAAGATTGAAGAGAATCCGTCTACACCGAACAATGTTCCTACCCTTGGGAAGGAAAAAAAGGAGCATTAAAAGTTGTCCCACTCCACAAAGGAAGAAGAATCTTGCAGTACTTTGATCTCTACATCTAGCATGTAATTGAAAGGTGGCATATGTTTGGAAAAAATGTGCACAAAAGACAATGGTAATTCCACTATAGTATATGTGTTATAGAAAGAAAATGGTGGGTGCCCAATAACCCTCACAAAGGGATCCACATGAAGAGGTGAATCATGAAACATATTTGAAGTAGTGGAAGTGACAAATGTCCCAAGGCAGACACTCCCAATGAGAAATATGAATGGGTTCTCCAGAATATATGATGTCTCAATCATAACATATTCTTGTAAAGAAACACAAGTGGAATATGCAAATAAACAACTCAGTTGGGCAGATACTCATCCCAATGGGGTTTCTTAATGAGAGAAATGTCTAACAAGAATGTATTAGCATCACAACATGAAGTAGGAGGAATACTTGTTGGAAGTCCAAGATGAAGCACCACTGCACTTAAAGGTACTAACCGGTGTATGTGAAGTGTCCTCGAATGAGAAATCAAGATGCAATGGAGAACGAGAGGCAGTGGTCACATCTATCTCAGAGGAATGTTGTCCAATAGAACATTGCTGTCGGAGAGTGAATGAAATCATGAACATGGATGGCAATGAGCTTTGTGGAGGTAACAATAGGGAGAGTGTGCTCAATAGCAAGATCCTATGGAAAATGGTCAACATGGGACTCATTAGTAGCAAAGTGCAAAAGAACACCCAATAATGAAAGGGACATGAGAATGGGGAGAATCTATGGTGGCACTAGAGTGGTCCAAGGAAGTGTCACTCTCAGATGGTGAAACAAGGTCACCATACAGCTGTTAGATAATGGTCCAGAAAATGAAAGGGAACTCAGTGTGCTGAAAAAAATGCAATATATACCTAGAAACTGTAAGACCGAGAAGGCCATAGACACCATCATTGTAGTTAAACCACTCATCCTTCTGTAGAGGCTCATTAAGCTCGGGAACAAGACCATGGAGGTAGAGAAGAAAATCATGCATAGTGCAATCATTGATAATACATGCCTTGAAAGAAAGAAATTTCCCAGAGTCGAACATAACAACAAAACAATGAAACTCCATAATGTAGATAAACTCCCAAAATTATCTCCAGATGGCACTTTATAACTTAGTGTGAAAAGAACAAGTCCCCATAGAGTTTTGCAAGAACCCTCCCAAAATTTGGTGCTTTATAAATTAGTGTATTTAAAAAATAAATGTAACCATCACGAAGAGTGCCAAAACACATACAATTTTGACTGAAACAACACTCAAATCCGAGCTACGGGTCAAAAGTTATAGCAAAAACCATTTCCCACAACTAATGGCTTATTTAATTAAAATTTTGCAAACTAATTAAAAAAACACCGAAAATGAGAGGAAAGGGGGTCATGCGTATGCTCATTGGAACCAGAATGTAATGTAGAAGAAATTGGTTTGGTTTGTGAGGGGAATTTGGCCTCCTGCTGACCTGAGATTCACCCTTCGTCTTCGACCAACAAAGATACAAGTTTAAAAAACCACTTAATTCTCCTTTAATACAATTTCTCTATATTGACTTGCATCTAAAAGCATAAAATGTTAATTTTTCAAGCAAGAAAGAGTCAAATTGAAAAGGTAAACCAATATCCACCTTGGAAAACCGGGGTCCACAAGGAGAATGCATTGGGATGATTTAGGTTTGAATGGAGATTACAACAAAAACATGGTAGGAAAACCTAAAAAACATTATGTTTGTTGCTATTGTTGCACTGTTGTTGCTTGGAGCCTCCATAGAGTCACTACAACTATGCAAGGAGGGCATTCCGAGTTGAGAGAGGTTTTGTAGGAGCTTGGGCATTGTTCCAAAGAATTTTTGAAGCTGGAAACCCAAGATTTAGTTGTACTCCTTCAGTTGAGCACCACCATTGACAAAAAGAGAGTTGCGGGGACGTTTTTGAATGTGGAGGAGGGGAAAATTCCTTGTGGGAGCCTGCAACTTAATCTCTAGGACCGTATGAACCATCTAAAGGCTCCATATCAAAAAAATAACAACCAAGGGGTTACAGTTGGTGAACAAAAATAAGCAGGTGCATGTAGAGAAAGGGACATGAATGGGGTAGATTTGGGCCCGGTGGGCAGTATGATGCCTTCAAGAACTACTCTAAAGGTCTGTAATGAATAGTGGTGGCCTGTACAACTCCTCAAAGGTTCAAAAAAAATCCTTGTATGGGCCCTTCAAACTCTGTTATAGGTTTGAAATGCCCCTTAGGTCAGAAAAAATGCCCTTCACAAATATGTAACTGTATGGTCCAACATAGATCTCTTAAGGTGTGTATACACAATGTAAGTTCCTAGAAACAACTCTAGGAGCCTGCAAATAGACTGTACCAACACTAACCAGAAAAAACAAGTAGATACAACCACCCAACATGAAAACTATTGTAAATAATAATCTCATGTAAAAATAACAGAAAAAATAACCAAACAATCTCAATAACAGCGTGGCTATAATACCATATTGGGAATGCCAAGGATCCGCTTAATCGAAGAGTGCATTAGTGAGAAATGTGAGACATGAATTGTACAAAATCAAGACTAAGCACACACATATAAATTTGCAAGTTATGAAGAACACCGAGATAAAATGCAAAAAGGAAAGAATGGATCCAAATCCACTCAATGCTTCATATAATATAATGATGTAAGTGATGCACATATAGGAGGTGAATATGTAGCTTGCTCCTAGAATAATGAAAAATGCCACCTAGAATAGTGGTAACCTCCATACCTAAATGGCAGTCAAGAGAGAATTGGTCAAGGGTAGTAATTACAACTAGCTAAAATAATATGGTCAATTATACTCCTAAACAATCATATTCCATGATTGTAAGAAAACTCCAAGTGAGGTGGAATATCCCTAGTAGGATAAAACAAATAAAGCGAGGAAAATAAATCCTACACTAACACTCACCTATAACAATTTTGATAAAATCCAATGCCTTTGTAGATGCATGGTTAAAGACCAATTTAAGACATGATTGCGAAATTGGGCTTGTGTGGGTACAATGCCTTGCAATTTTGTTGAACCCCCATCATTGAAACTACTTAACCTTTTCTTTATGGTTTGACACCGTAGGCTTGTTGCTACTCTTCATCTTGGCCATGGGTAGAATGGCAGTACACATAACCAAATGGAAACAACTAGAAACTTGAAACTGAGGAACACACTAATATGAGTGACCAAACACACCATCCCCCATCATACAAAAAACTCTATGATCATTAATGACAACATAGGGGTGACACAGATATCACGAGCATGGGGGCCAATGATAAATCTTGAAGAGGGCATTAAGATATTTCTACCATTTCCTTATCAATGTCAACATAATGAATGACTTGGGGGAATGGTGAGGGGTCATCTAAAATGAAGCCATCACCTTTGTGAAGTGACATTGCACCATAATTTGCTAAATAAAAAACTATTTGATTAATTTCCCAATAGCCATGATGAAAGGAAATCTCCTAGAAATGACCCCTTAAATTTTTTATGTTATCAATAGTTTGTTTCAAGAGATAAGAAGGGGATGAAGGATAATGATTGCATCAATGATAACTTTAGAATCTCATTCAACTATAAGTCTAGAAATGCCAATTTTTAATGCCAAAAGAAGACCTTGTAATGGTGCTCATGCCATTGCAAACTTTTTGGTCGACCAAGGATTGTTATAGGAAAATAGTTTGATAACACCCCCCTTATCATCTAAATGAAACCACCAATACCAACAATTTTAGAGTGGCCTTTCAACACACCATCAAAGTTGAGAATAATGCATCTTCTAGGGGAAAACTCCAAGAAACTACTTTTCAATTGATTTCAACATTTTTGAATTCGTTATCCACTTTCCTAAGGACATGTCATTTAAATACTATCACCTTCTTTTTGGGCACTAAGACTTTAGCTTTGAAGACAACTTGAATAAAGCTTTCCAATTTAAGGATAAAATGGTCAAGAGGAGTGACAAGGGTCTTTGTTCTTTCACTTTAGTTCATTATTATTAAATTAGGGAGGAATCTAGAGGCTATATGCTATAGGAAAACAAAATAAAACATCTTTCTATAGTTGAGCATTGTACTACATCTTATACCTAATGTAGTTTTGTGTGTGCAATAGTTCTCCTAGGTCGCCCTTGTGCTAATGATGCCAAGATATGGGGTAATAACTTGATAAAAATGAAATATGGTGGATGGAATAAAATGAACTCCCTTTCCTATGTAGTGTGTATGCAGAGTAATAGCCTAAATCCAGTCCCTTGTTCTATGTAGATAGCTAGCCCTTGATAATAATAGTCTACCCATGTAATGGTATGTATGTTGTGTTTATATAGGGATCTCTTGTTTGAATTTCAACACTAATGACTTGACATGCTGACTAGTACCTCAGGAGATGAGAGGGAAAACCAAAAAGAACAACCTCAAATGTCAAAAATAAGATCAAACATAAAGAGGACAAGGGCACCCAGGATGGACATGAATGTCTGGTGCTACTGTCCAGTTCTGGGTGCTATTTTCTAGAGACATGTGATGAAAAATGAGTGATAATTGACAAACATGGATCCCTAAAACCTGATCAGAACTGTGTATGAGTGATGAATGTGCAAGGAAAAAGTAATGAAGACCAATGAGACCAACTAATGGACAATGGGATGGATCATAAGTGAATACTTTCCTTACACAAAATCCATATATAAAACAACATACTTAGCGGTATAATAATAGTGTAAGTGTGTGATTTTGTGTCTACATTTTCCCCCACTTTATGTTGGTGAGCGAAAGCTTGGTAACATAAAGTAGATAGAGATGCATACAGGAGAAGTTCAGAGAATCTCATGTCACTGAAGTACGTGAAGAGTGTAGTAGAAGTGTGTGCCAAGTGAGAACACATAGCGTGATGAACCATGGATTAGCATGTCGATCCATGCAACATAACGATGAAGGTGAGACTATTATGAGGAACACTAAACACGATTGATGATTGTGATGTTGAATGATTGGAGATTTTGATTTTTATTGTTGATGGATATGTGATGGGGAAGGGAGTGATCAGTTCCCAACTCAGTTGCGCATGTGTATGTGCAAGAAATTGGGGATTCGGGCATCTTGCCACTAGAGGAAGAGTGTAGGGAGATAATTCTAGTGTCTCTCCAACCTTTGACTACATCCTCAAAACATCTAGCCACTGCAGACAAACCTAGATCAAATTTTGGTGATTTTTGGATCCAGAGTTTTCGATCAAATGTGATAACCCATATGAGAGCAGTATAGGAAAGGAAATGGCTTCTCATTTCCCCCACTCCAAGGGTTCCAAATGTGTATGTGTCTTCCATGTTAGGTCATCTGGAAGTAATCGTGAAATGTAGAATAACTTCCCATGTTAGGTCATCTAAGAAAGTGGTGATATAACTCCCAAGTTAGGTCATCTGGGAGGATAAATGTGTTGTGTTCATCTTGATTGGTTGATGTGATTGAAATTTTGTTGTCGAGTTGAATTTTTGTGATTGATTGATTGATTGATTACTCATGGAGATATTTTATGCTTGTTGCCCCCAAGTTAGGTCATTAGGGGGAATCACTAAAAAGTGATGTGACATGTTGTACGATGTATGAGAAAATGTTTGATAATGGTGTGTTAGCAATATAGATTTTTCACATAATGGAGTAAGGGGAATTATAGGATGACCCCAATTGTATGCCCCCCCTTTTGGTGAAAGGGGGAGTGATGATGAGAATGAACGCTTGAGCCGAAAGTAATCATGTAATGATGTAATGATGAGTATGTGATGGATATCATAAAAGGTGTGTATATTGAGTGTAAATGATGGTGAATAGGAATAGAATGTGTGAAATTTGTACATTATGGTAGTAGGTAGAATTATGAAGTGAATGTCGTAAACGAGACAAAAATTGGAGTAGGTATGCTCAAGATATGATCGAAACTATGTGATGTGAATTAGTTGAGAGAATGAATGCAACGAATGACCATAATAAAGTGAATAATGGAAAGTTACTATAAATAGTAGTGTAAAAAGTGAATAAGTAACTCATTTGTCTTTTGTGCGAGTGTGATAGTGAGCTCTGAGTGTGTGAGGATGCCGTAAGTTAGAGAAATGCGACTAAGTCGATTTGAGATGGTGGCGATGGACTATGGCATCACAGTATGACGACAAAGTTGGTAAGTGTGATTTTTTTCCCAAAAAATGTGGTGATATTAGTCATTTTTGAATGAATTTTTATGAAATTTGTATTTTTTGAATTTCTCATACATTTTGGACCTAGACAAGAGCAGTGAAGGCACTAATGACCTTCAGGACAGGAGCACCCAAACATGGGTGCTAGTGTCCTGCTCCTGGGTGCCCCAGTCATGCTTTTAGGTGCTCCATGTCAAGAGAGTATGAGTTGAGTCTAGAGTGATGTAAATGTGCCAGTTGATGTGTGTTGATGTTGTAAATGAGTATGTTTTTATATGGATGATGCTCTAACGTTGTGTTTTTTGTTATATTGTGGTGTGCAGAGGGATATCCATTCAAGAGAGTTTCGTGGTGGTCATCATTTGAGTATGTTACTTGGATTGGGGTTGTTAACAATGAGTGGGATGTTAGGACCGTGTCACAGGGATACATACACATAGCGAGGATGGGGGATGTGCCCCGTAATATGCATATTCTATACAACTCTATGTGAGAGGTGGTGTGCAAATATTGCACATTTTGGTTAGTTGACATGGGAGATGATAGTCACACTAGAGGATGTGCTATCACATATTGCGGTTACCTATTGTGGGTGAGAGGGTACAGGTTATGGCAGGATGGATATGCAGAGACTAATGAGGGTCGATCGATGGTATTTTATGGGGACTCAGAGGTCCTATTATGGAGGCCATATTAGCCTAGGTGTTATTCTAAGAGGATCATAGGTTACGATGCATACGGAATGTTTATTCCGTTTCCACGGTGATAATGTCGTTGATTTCAGTGGAGGGCGATGGGTTTCATGAAAGTGTTGTATGGCCCAAGACTTGCCCCTAGAGATATATATATGGTTGAGAGATATTAGGGCACCGAGGAGGATAGAGATAGATTTTGGGCCTACATGAGATTAGTCTAGTGGCTCCAATGTATAGAGGATATATACAAATTTACATAGGAGGATGCATGGGGATGGCATTGGAGCTACAACATTGTTACATGGATGAGCATATTGTAGTATTGAGGCTAGTTGGTGGGCCATAGAAAGGAGAGTGGGTTAGACTCACATATATTTGGAGGTAGATCAGGCTTCTAGGTTGATCACTCTAGCATCCAGTGTGATTGCACAACATGGAAACCTCTCTCCAAGTGTATGGGGACTTGTCAAACTGAGAGAGGAATCTCAAGATTAGAGGCTGGTTCCTCAAATCCTGTGATTAGATCTATGATTTTCAAAACTACATGGTTCAGGATCCTAATCCTACCACTAACTTGAAGGAGACAGGGAGTAGAAGTGCAAAAAAGTTGAAACTAACTAAAGATGGTGATGCACCAAAAGGAGTGTTGAAATCATATTATGTTATGATGAATAGATCACAAACCAAGGATAGATTTAGAAAATGTCCCACATAATCCATAGGCACAGATGATAAGAACGTTAAACTTAGTATCTTGTAAATGAAGAGAGGCAATAAGAGACAAACAAATGAGCAAGGTTGAAAACTTCACAAAGCTTGCATTATTTATTTCCAGTGTACAAAAATCACTGTGCATTACAACCTCAGATCGAGGTAAAAAATGCTGTTACAATCTTTGGAGGAGGTCTCCATGTCCATTGCATCAACCACCAAGAGGAGGTGAAAGAAGGGAAAGCTGAAAAATGAAAAACTTGTTCCCCCCTTTAGAAATGAGCCAAATCTGGCTTTTACATACACCGGGTGAGCCCAAGGAGACAGAAACGTACAAAAAACGTGAGAGCCCATGGTCCTTGACTGTCAGGTGCATTAAAACGGCATGGGGGACCTTACAAACCCATACCCTGTCACTTTGACCACAATTGCACAGGAGAATGCGACCCATTCTGCATTAAATTGGTCGGGTGAAATGTCACTTCTGGCCATGAACACGGGTCAGAGCATTTCTCAACTTTCTCTCTCCAGACTACACCAAAATTCAATATTAACCCTAGAATCATGTAGATAATTTCATAAGCTTTCCATTTATATAAAGAACGTGCAAATCCTCTAGCTCTGGATCAAAAGATATGGTGATTTGAAGATTTAGGGCACAAAACAGGTGAAAAATGCCCTTTTTAAATTTTTCCTGGTCGCTCTGCCACCTGGGTGACACGTGGGCAAGCACTGATTGGATGCATAATTCTCTCTCCTTCCCTATTTGATAGGTTTTCTTTTGATGTAGGTGACCTTTTTGGTTGAGCTATTGGAACATTTCTTTTACTTTGAGCTTTGACGCCCCCGCCATAGGACACGTGTCACGCATTTTGATTGGACAAGCGGGCGCGGGGTATTCACCCTTACTTTTAGCTTCCCGGATGTCCAAAACTGGCCATATTGGGATATATGAGCTTCATGCGCTTCCTTGTCCCTATTGGCCATGACACGTGTCATATTCTGATTGGCTCCCTTCAAACCTCCCCCTTCAGCTATTTTGGATCCCACAGTTTCCCTTTGTCCACATGTCCCATGCGATGTTTATTTCCTGAACCTGGCCGGATTTTCGCGTCCCTCGTGTCCATTTTGGCCCGGCTGTCCCAGGCACTATAATGGGATAAATAATGATTGATCACCTGAAGATGGGCTTCCCCTGTTTTGTAATGTGTAATCTGTTGGCTCTCCTTTATCAGCTATCCACGTTTCTGCGTCCTGGTGTCCCATGATGTCCCGAATTCTTAGTGTGTAAAAGTTCTCCTGTTTCGGCCGTCTAGGCGGTTCGCACATGAGTGCTGTCCCAAATGTCCTGAGCTGCGCCACTCAGCAGTTAGTCGATTTTCTTCTCCTTCGGCCGAATCGGCTTTCCGCGTCCCTGCCATGTCCCTTATGGTCCAACTGTGCCAAGTGCATGGGCCGCCTATAGGCTTTTCGCGTCCAGCCCCGATGTCCCAAATGTCCCACTGTTGTGAGGACTAGGACTTAGCCAAGTTTTTCATGATTTTTTCATCTGGCCCAAGCTTGTTTTTGCAAATTTTTCACATTTTCTCAGAACTTGCTCTTTTCAACTAGGGGCCAGGAGAGTTAGAAAAAATCATGAGGGGACCCTAGAAACATGATTTTTGCCCTGAATCAATCCATTTGCCTGGGACTTGAGAATTCTGATGCATGTTATCAAAATTTTGGGGGGTGAATTTTCCCTCTAACAGTTCCTTTCCCAATGGATTAGTTGGCTAGTCTTATTTCATTATGACCTTCTTGATATTTCTTTGACCTTCGTAGAGATAATATATCATTTACATAACATACGTTGCTCAAGATATCAGCCATATCTTATTCATGGAATTATAAGCTTCATTTGAATATTTTTTTGGTCTAGACACATGGATATATAGATTAAAGGATGCATTTGGTCATTGATTTGAGTGACACATTTTCCTAGTTGAGCTTGGAATTTCCCACAGAAATAATACTATTGGAGGCATGTGAGCATGTTTCAGATGATATTGTGGTGATATTCCCATTTGTTTGACATTAATTTGGATAGGCATGAGATGTCCCTAGGTTATGAGTAGCAAATAGGCATGAGAGGAACACACTGAGCTAAATTTTACCTTAGGTGTCATTTAGCTATGTATTTACAGTTACCAATTTTTGGGTTAGTCAATTTCACAATAGCTAGTTTTGGATATAACTACCACCTATTGTGTATGTAGTTATAAGGATATAGAGGTTCATCCACATGTCATATGTGGGAATTCTTTTTTAGGGGTATTGATGGATTGTAAGAGTGATAGTGATGATGAGATATGATTATCCGGATGTATTGATGTTTACCCCCAGTGATGAATGTTTTGTAACTATGATTGATAATATATGAATATAGATGGATTCATTTCGTATGATCCTAGTTGTATTTTATTACCATTATTGTGATGACTAGATGGTATATGATTTGATGTTGATTTGATGTTACTTATATTGATGCCCCAGATGTGTTTGAATATTTTTTTCATTTTTTGAATTGATTTTATTGAATAAATCCTTGATGTTTAATAATGTTGATTAGAATATCATGTTATGATGATATAACATTATGATGCTAGATATGTATGTAATTGTGATTACATAATATTTGAATTGTATGTATGAATATTAGTTGTGATTAAAAATGAATAATGTGTAAGAGTAAAATATGATCACATGTTAGTATGATGAGGATAGAGGAGGGGAGATTAATGATTCCCCCATTGTATAGATGATGAGGTTCATTTAGATAAGACCCCTCAGTAGTCAAGAATGAACCATAAAGCAAGAGTGTGTCATCGGGAAATGATTCGATAATGTGCACTAGATGAATCGAGAAAGCATGTGAAGAGAGGTTCTTATTGTAATAGATCCCTCAACAATCATGTAAGAACCATAAGAACATGAGTGCGTCATCAGGGGTTAAGGTGATAGAAATCACCTACCAAAGACCAAGCTGATGTGAAGTGGTGGAAACATGTGGAATGAAAGCAACATGAGTGTATTAGCCAAACTGGACGTGTATGCCATGTCATGTGGAGTAGTTCCAATATTGGGTGAAGTGGTGGTGGGGAACGAAAATGTTGAGGGCTGTGGAAGCCAATGTGTAGTGTTAACATGATGCGGTGGATGAGATGGTGCAGCGATGGATGGATGCAATGGAGAGAGTGCATGAGTAACAACCTGTGGTGGTGGATGAACAATGACCTTAGAACTAGAAGAAGGAGATAACTCAACTGGAGTAACAACACACCTATAAGGGAGAGGAGATATAGACCACTCACGTGAGTGAGAACCAAAAGAAATGACACCCTTGTCTTCTAATTGTTTCAAGATATCATGAAGGGCATAACAATCATTGTCCCTATGGCCATTAATATGGTGATAGTTACAGTAAGGTCTATCATGTTGGTGTTGCAAGCGATGTGGTGGATGGTGCTGGTTAGAAGGTAGGCAGATTAAATGCTTGTCAAGCAAGGCCCACAACACATCATGAGGTCTAGCATGATGCGAAAAATGTAATGGTCACAAATCCCATGATACAGGTGTAGAAGTCTGAGGTGTAGCCTAACATGGAGTAGGAGATGGAGGACACTTATGTGAATGGAGTAGATTTTTGTTTGTGAGGTGGAGGAGATGGAGATCGTGTAGGATGCTCAATAGATGGGAGTGAGAAGAACTATATGATGTAGCAGTAGTAGTAATAGGAGGAGGATCTATAACATGTGTAGCAAGGAGATCTTGTTCTAATTCAATGACCTTATAGCATAAAAGTGTGAATGATTCACATGTATCATATTGCAATCATTGTTTCAAGGAAGGAATCAAACCATGTGACAGAAGATGAATTGCTTCTCTAAGTCAATAGGTTGAAAAACTAGCTGGTGCATGCAAACATGAAATCGTATAATGTAATCAATGATAGGTTTTGTTTTTCCCTGATGTAAAGTAGGTAAATGATCATATGTAACTCTAGGGCCATTGTTGACTATGAAATGACAAGAAAAGTCTTCTTCCATCTCATAATAGATACTAATAGATCCAAAGGGAAGATGCATGTACCATTGGAGAGTGACATCTATGAGACTTTGGTGAAAGGCTTTAAGTAATAATCGATCATTAGAATATGAAGCCATAGCCATATGGTAATGCTTGAGATGTAAGTATGGATTTCCAGTACCATCAAAACATGAAAATGTAGGCATAACAAAATCCTTAGGAAATGTTGAGTTATGGATCTTTTTGGGAATAGGATTGTCATGCAATGAATTATTGTCAATGGAAGCATAATAGGCCTTGCTTTCTAATGTAAGATATTGGACCTGAGATTGTAAGTGACCAACAACATGCATGAGGGACAAGATATCTTGTGAAGGAATAGTAGAGGATGGCAATAATGTGTTAAGTGGTTGTAATTTTCCATTATGAGTAATCATAGGGATATCAAGAGGAGACATAGGAGATTCTGATGCTAAGGGCACACTAGAAGGTGGTGCCAAAGGAGTAATAGGTGACGAAGGACATGGAACATCCATAGAAGCAGTAGGACTAGCATCAAAAACATCCCTAGGAGAGGAATCGTCAAATGGAGATGTGGTAGTAGGAGGAGATGAAGTAATAGATGAAGATGAAGTGACATGAGGAGATGAACTAATAGATGGAGATGGCTCATGCATGTTATTAGATACAACCTCAGAAGAAGATGACAATGGAGCAGGGGATTCACACTCAACAGTATGCAAAGAAGTAGAATCATGACTATCAATTGTTTCATCGAAATCAAAGAGAGTCTCAGATAGAAGAATGTCATTAAATGTATCATCAACATAGTATGAAGGAGAATGTGAACTAGTATGTGATGTATCATGAGAAGCATTTTCAGAAATAGAGATGCAACATGAGATGTAGCTAGAGTAGTGTCTTGACTAGTATGATAATCAACATGCACATGTGTAGTATCTTCGAGGCCAAGCATAAAATTAATGAGATTATCATCTAGATTTTCTTTGGAAATTTTAGAAGGAGGATCATGGCTAACTGTATAACATGGTGTACAATGAGTGAAGCTCATTGGATCAGAAACAATGCCAATGGTAGAATTATCAAAGCTAGTAGGCACATTGCATTCATTAGCTAAGAGTTGTTGAATATGATCCAACATACTAATATCATGATACATGGCGGTAAGTTCAGCTATGGTTGCCTCATTATAGATGGGATTAACACTAACATGAGGCATGATTAGTTGAGAAGGAGAAGAGATATCCTTAGCCATTAGGGTTTTAGTGGATCCTAGGGAAAATAGTTCTAATCTACGGGTTCACCAAAATGATTCAATAAAATCTGAATTTTATATATGAATCTAAATGTACAGAAATGGTATAAATGAAATATATTGGAATATAATTTCTATACAATTTATTTGATTTGTATAAATGAAAGGAAATAATAAGGATAAGGTACCTACCTGAATTTGACTTACCTCATAGTGATCTAGGGACTGAGCAGTATAATGGAACATAGAATAACAAGTGTCACAACGAACCTCAGAAAATTGCAACAGAGGTAGATCTGGCCAGACTGGGGTGTTAGGAGAAGGATGAGGGCACCCATGGGCACTCTGGTCTTGTTTATGGGTGCCCTGGTCTACAGCAGAAAAGGTCAGATCATGATTCTGATATGGTCACTAGGTCTTCATAATTATTCACCTTTGGTAGCGTGAGTGTCGCACTTGGTTCGCTGATGTTGTCATAAACCTGTAATGAAGAATCACCTGTAAAACCCCACACAAAGCATCAAACCCTAAAAAAGAAGGATGCAAATGAAGGGGTCAGAATGTCCTGAGATGCC
Source organism: Taxus chinensis (assembly GCA_019776745.2). Classification (NCBI taxonomy): domain Eukaryota; kingdom Viridiplantae; phylum Streptophyta; class Pinopsida; order Cupressales; family Taxaceae; genus Taxus; species Taxus chinensis. The sequence goes on along the minus strand of JAHRHJ020003469.1, from coordinate 99,153 downwards.
ATAATGGTGGTCTTACAGCTAAGTGCTACACTACATCTCAGACCCAATGTAGTTTTGTGTGGGGTCATTGTGTGTGTAATAGTGCTCCTAGGTCATCCTCACGTAAATGAATCCAAGATAGGGGGCAATAACTAGATAAAAATGCAAATGGTGGATGGAATAGAATGAACTCCCCTTCCTATGTAGTGTGTATGCAGAGTAATAGCCCAAATGCATTCCCTTGCTCTATGTAGATAGCTATCCCTTGATAAGAATAGTTTGCCCATATAATGGTATGTATGTTGTGTTTATATAGGGATCTCTTGTTTGAATTTCAACACTACTACTTTTCAAATAAAGGTTGCAAGTCACACTCTTGCTATGGATATGGGGTCAGAAGCATGAATGGAGGCACCTTCAACGTGCTGCCACGCCCGACCCAAATGACTGCCGTAGAGTCTGATCTAGAACAACTTCCCCAAATGCCCCCAAAAATCCTCAACTACCCTTGTTTCCATCTGCATAATTATTCTTCCTCTGGTAATATCTCTGTAGCACGAATTTTCTAGATTAAGCGGCTCCATAATGGCAGACTAGTGTAGATCTTCTCATCTACTGAATTAATGCCCTACTAGCCTTTTTCTCACGGGTCTCTCACCTGATCTCCAAGCTAGGGTCCTCTGTATAAAGTGATTGCTAGCTTTTTCTGCAAGGTCAGTAGATGTGCAACTGTCAGATTCCCCGACCATGAGGCCACCACAGAGGCTAAAAGTATGCGACAAAAGCATGTAAACTTGGAGCTGCATCGTCTTACCCAGAGATCCTTATATACTTCTCAGCAGAGCGATTGACCAAGACAGGCCCCCAATTTTTTCAACCCTAGGCAACATTTCATTCCCATGGAGGGGGCCAAATACACATACCTAAATTAGTAACATATTTAATTTGTGTCCTATTATTCGTGGAGGGAAAATAAAATCATTTTTCCAAATAGTGACCCCCAAGTTACTTACAAAACCAGGATATTATTTTTCCCCTTCCCAAAAGTTCCTAGAATTCCATAACCCATTTCTTGTTTTTACGACCACGGTCTTGGACTAATGATCTTGACCTCTCTATCTCTCTCTCTCTGGTGTAGAAAAAGCCCACAATTACAGAAAGGGGACAATACAATTTTTCCTTCTGAAAAAAATATTGGATCAGCCATGATTAATTTACAGAAAGAACCAGAGGAAATCACATTCAAACCCTGCACACAAGTTGCCAAAGGGACTCTACAATGGAGTGGTGAGACCTACAAAAGATTTGAAATTGGTTTCACGTACAGGAGAATCATATGACCAATAACCAATAGTGTCCTATGTTCGAACATTAATGGCGTTGAGCTTAAATCCATTAAACATTGTTATAGGCAGGCTTGTTTAATGGAATTATAGGGAACCAGGGAACGAGTTAGGAGACAATGTCCCTTGAAGTCCTTGTACTTGGAAGCTCAATTATCCATATTTCACCCCCGTGCCAATTATTGGATTGACCACAATCCCGCATAAGAGGAAACAGAGTCAAAAGGTGGACAGAAAAGGCTTCAAAATTGGCTAAGTATAAAGGTGTAAGTGGAGAATGCCAAGTGTCAATATGACGCTTGATTCAAGGGGTGAATAGAGAAAAGGTTTCTAAATGAGCGCCAGACTGCCGCGTGTCCCAGGGGAAAGTGGACCATCGGGGAAAAAGTTGGTTCTTTGCCCCTTGTTATCTCAAAAGGGGTAAAAGTTGCAAAATGGCCCGCAACTCTGCCCAAGGAAAAAGTCAGCATTTGGGCCCAAGTCAAAGCCAAAGCGGGGAATCAGAGGAAAGGGAAAAAGATAAATTGTGGACCCGTAGGCCTGATTTTTGTTCCAATCTGGCTGCCACGTGTCCCATATCAAAAGGGGACCCATTTTTCAAGTTGTTTTCCCACCCTCCTGTACGGACCTGATACAAACTTTGAAGGGGCATATCTTTCGACTCAGGGCTCGAAATATTACAAATCTGATGCCATTGGAAAGATCTCGGCCTCACCCATGCCATGGAGGTCTGAAACTTTAATTTTGAGGAGGTTAGGTGAAGAAAAATGGAGGAAACATCTTCAGGATTTCAATGCAGGATCTTCTTGCCTCAACAACCAGATCAGATTTGATCTGTTTCACTGTTTCCTCTTCCTTCAAGGCACCAAACCAAGGATTGATGTAGTAAAGATGGATTTGGGGGAGAGATTTCATCAGAGGCATTAACAGTGGTGGTTGAGATTCAACCTACTTTTCCCGCTTCTCTCTCTCTTCTTCTTTCAGGTTGAATCTATAAATACGGGGGCAGGATTCATTGTAAAGGGTTGGACATTCTTTGTTTTGTAGGCTCCCTTCTCCTTCTAGCAAAGGGATTTGTGGGGTTCAGGCCTTCTATCAAAATTGCATTACGTTTCTACCTCTTGGCTACTTTGTAATGGACTGTATCAATCTACAGAGCAATAAAACACGTCTGTGATCAATTTTAGATCCTTTCTTGTCTCTTTTGCTTTCATCTGGTCTCCCATTACATATCTAGCTATCTGTGCTTGTTTATTGTATGCATTTTGTTGGTTTGTGTCTATTAGCAAAATAAGTGTTCATCATTCCTTTGGTGCATCACCTGGTAGTTTAGTCATTTCTTATTTCTTATACTCTTTTATCCCTGTCTCCTTGGCAAGTTTTAGATTAGGTATAGAGATAGATCCTCTGCAAATCCTTACGTATGCACCTAAATAGAGGGATAAGGAACCAACCTTTGATCTGGAGAGATTTTCCATTTTTGCAAGGTCCCACGCCTTGGGAAAAGTTCAATGTTATGCAATCACACCAAATGACTCTGCCTTAGAAAAGCAGACCTGTAGAACTCATTTGGGGGTGCTGTGATTTCACACTAACAGTTTTGGCATGCCCGGTGGGACTAAGAAGTCTCCATCTTATTACAGTAGGGATTGATGTACACTTGCTGTGATTCTGGATTTTAAGAAGCCTTAAAATTGTACATCTGGTGACTCCAAAAGAAACAAATCTACTGGTTTCAGCAGCCCAAGCTTGGGAGATTCATGAGAAAAACCCAGTCTAGAGCAAGGAAAGAAGGTATATTTGAATACTTGCATCTATCCCCAGGAAGAGAAAGGAGAGGAAGAAGAGTTCAGAGGTCTCCATCTCCACCAAGCAGAACCTTGTCAACACCTCCACCTGCAAGGCCTTTCTTTCAGTCTGCAAGGATTCTTAGGCCAATCAGAATGGCACAACCAAATCCATATGTCAACTTCACTGGTAGTAGTCCACTCGCCTTGAATGCACAAAACCCAGTTCTGATTGCAGCATTAAAGAGCATCCCATATTTCACTGGGGAAAATCAAACTTCTCCTGGTGACCATGTCCAAGATATTGCAAATGTCTGTACAATCCACAAGATCCATGAGATGGACATTGCAGTCAAGTTACTCGCCTCTTCATTCAAAGGGAAAGCTTCACAATGGTTCAGGAGTCTTGAAGCAGGCTCTATCCAGAACTGGAACCAGCTGTGCACGGCTCTTCACAATCAGTTTGGGGAAAAAGGTGATAACTTGTCTTTGTTGGAGCAACTAACAACAATCAAGAGAGCCCCAATGAGTAGCTGACAGACTTCAACCTCAGATTCCAGTGGACCTGGGATAGGATTCCAACAGTAGTAAAGCCCACTAATGAAGGTGCCTTCTTATACTTTCTTAGGGATTTAAATTTTGATATTTCTTTGATGATTCAGTCAATGGGGGGCACTACATTACCTGCAGCCTATAGCCTCTCCATAGGGGCTGAGAACCATTTGATTCAAGCTGGAAAAATCACTCCTAGGCCATCCATGCCTCTGTACCCTGAGTTAGGAAGCCCAGATACTAGCCAAGCACCTACATTAGCTCCTATACCCACCCCCAGGAGTCAAAGCTCAGCTGAAGCTTCCACTTCATCATCTAATACCTCTAAAGAGCTTCAGGAAGTGATGAAGCAACTTCAGAACTTTGGGAATGAGCTAGTGACCATCAAAAGACAACAAGCTCAGAGTTCCAGGCCATACCAGCCCCAGGCTCAATATCAAGCTAGACCCTAGTATCAGAAGAATAGGCCACCAACTTAGACTGTAAACCAGAGCCAGAACCAAGGACAACCCCAAGCTGCTAGACCTTTCAGGCCGTATGATCCTAACACAACTTCAACATCAAGAGCATTGGTCCCAGCACAGAACAATATGGCACAGGAATATGATTGGTGTTTTCCATGTGATCAGCCACATAACCAATCAACGTGCTTTAATGGTGCTCTAAATCAGGCCTTGATGGTGCAAACCAGTATGGTGCCACAAGAACCTAGCCAAGAGGAAGATCAGCAACAAGGAGCTCAACAAGGTGGCCCCCCAAATGAGACTATGCTTGTCAATTGGTAGGCTGAAGACTTCTGTTGGATGAATCAGTCCCTTCCTTAAGGTGTGGCTGCCAACACACTGTCCAAAAGGAGAAATATTGGAGAGGGCCAACCAATTAATTCAAATGACCCTCAACCTTCCATCACTCCATAAGGTCCTGGTGCTCCAAGTTTAACTCCAAACATACTAACCAATCCAAGCCACCTTCCAAACCCAGTCAGGCACCGGTTGTAACAACCCATGTGCAAGAAAGAAATGTGTCTGGGAAGGGGCAGAAAAAAGATAGCTCATTCAATATTATTGAGTAGATGAAAAGGACAAGTGTGAACATTTCACTATGGGAGTCACTGGCCATTCCAGGGCAGAGGGATCTGTTGCAGACTACCATGCAGAATTGGTCAAGTTCAAATCACCCCCTAACCAGCAAGAGAGAGTGCTTGCCAATGCAGTTCAACCAGGGAGAAACCATGGAGAACAACAAGGTAAAAACCTGAGACCTCCTCCCTTCTATGTCTCATTGATTATTGGAGACAAATTGGTGCATAATTGTATGATTGATTCTGGGGCTAGTAGTTCTGTGATGCCCAAACAAATAGCTGATCAGTTGGGTCTCCAATATGAGGTCATCTCTAGAGGAGTAGTCCAATTAGATGGGACAACAGTGACTACTGTGGGAATCATCAAGGATCTGAGTCTCACTCTACACGCTTGCCCTAATGTGACTATTTTGCAAAACATGTCAATCATAGACTTGCCACCACATTTTGCTTTGTGTCTATCCAGGGACTTCACTGCCAAAATTGGAGGCTACCTATCTGCTGATTGGTCACATATGCTCTTTAGGACAAGGTATGGAGTGAAGGCCACAATCAGATCTGAACCTATTGCTGATTATCATATTGAATCCTATGTGCCTAGCCCAATCAATGCCAATTGCTCAGCTTTTGATCAAGAGGACCTCCTAAGCACTTCTGAAGCAAATACCAAGGTGGGATGTATCCCAGACTTGACTCTTGATGATTGGGCCAAAAAAATCCATGCTTTTGACCCCTATAGGGAGATGGAAGAATCTGAGCTAGGTGTCTACTACCTACATGAAGAAAATCAGCCTCTTCTTGACCTAGTCAAGCCAGAATAAAAGGATGACAATGGGGTATGGCGATTGTTCTTTGATGGCTCAAGGAGTAGACAAGGAGCTGGAGGAGGAGCCATGATTGTGTCCCCCAGAGGTATGAGATATTATTCAGCCTTCAGATTCTAGTTTTCTTGCTCAAATAACACTGTTGAATATGAGGCTTTAGTCCAAGGTCTTCATTGGGCAAGGAAGCTGGGAATCAAGAACTTGCAAGTATTCGGTGACAGTGAACTGGTTGCCAATCAGGTTAGAGGACTTAATGCTTGTCAAAAATGACCTGCTCAAGAACTACAAGAGTAGGGTATGGGATCTCATGGAGGATTTTGAGGCCTTCAGTATTGTGTCCATACCTAGGAAGGAGAATGAAGCTGCTGACAGACTTGCAGCAGTTGGGGCAACATTTGATGTGGTTGACAACATCAAAAGAGGACAGAGAACAACCACATATCCATGTGGTTGTGAGGCCAGTAGTGCCAGATAATAATACATGTTGGCAGGTGTTTGAGAATGATCAACAGATCATTAAATTTCTACAAGAAGAAGCTGAATTCTCAGCTATAAACCAGAGCAGACTAGAGCAATAGTACGGGAATCAGATAGTACAGCTACATACAAACAAGCTTCCCAAAGGCTTAGTGACACTGGAATCTATTTTCAATCCTAATGATCAGTTCAGAAAGGAGAAGGCTAACATGCAGATCAAAGGAGAAGATTCAGAGTCAATCCCAGTTGGAGAAGACAAAACACTTCAAATTGGAAAGTGGCCACCAAGCAAGAAAGGTATGAATTCATACAACTTTTCCAAGAATTTCCTGATGTGTTTTCTTGGAGTTATGAAGACCTAAGAGGGTTCAATCCAAAGCTAGCACAACACACAATCGAACTAGATCCAATTGCTCAGCCCATCAGGCAAAAGTAGAGACCAGTCAACCCACATATTGAGCCTCTGATGAAGAAGGAGCTGAACAAGCTGATAGAGGCAAGCATCATATTTCCAATCAAACACTCAAGCTGGGTTGCAAATCTGGTCCCAGTCAGGAAGAAAAATGGAGAAATCAGGTTGTGTGTTGACTTCAGGGATTTGAACAGAGCCTCCCTCAAAGACCACTACCCACTCCCTTCAATGGAGCAGATCTTGCAAGTAGTGTCTAGGTCAGAAAGGTTCTCCCTCCTAGATGGCTACTCAGGGTACAACCAGATCATGGTGAAAGAAGATGATCAATTCAAAACAACTTTCACTACCAAATGGGGCACCTATGCCTACAGGAAAATGCCATTTGGATTATCCAATGCCGGAGCCACTTTTCAAAGGGAAATGGATATGGCATTCAAGGGGCTGATCAACAAAATAGTGTTGATCTATCTGGATGACATTACAGTGTTTTCCAAAAATGCAGTAGACCACCTTTTCCATCTAAGGCAGGTGTTCCAATGATGCAGGAGTTTTGGGGTGTCACTGAACCCCAAAAAATGCATATTCTTGGCCCATGAAGGCAAGCTTCTAGGCCATATCGTATCAAAGGAAGGATTGGCAATTGACCCAGAAAGAGTTCAAGCAATAAGAGCATTGCCATTGCCAAGTCACAAGAAGGCTCTTCAAAGCTTCTTGGGAAAAATCAATTTTGTCCACAGGTTTGTTCCAAACTTTGTTGCCCTTGTTAAGCCAATAACATTGATGCTGAAGAAGAGCTTAACATTCAGGTGGACAGCTAAAGGAAAAGAAAGTTTTGAGGCTATCAAAGAAGCCATATCACAAGCCCCAACTCTTGTGAACCCATATTTTTCCAAAGACTTCATATTGTATGCCTTTGGTGGCAGTGACACAATTTCTGCAATCTTGGTGCAGTAGAACAAAGAAAGTACAGAACAACCAATTGCTTTCTTCAGCCAGAGTCTGGAAGATTATGAGGTGAGGTACTCCTTCATTGAGAAGCAGGTCCTGGCAGTAATCAGAGGATTGAAGAAGTTTAAGCATTTGGTTTCAAACAACAAAATCCAACTATTGGTCTCCCATGCGGGAGTTAAAGAATTCCTTCTCAGCAAGGACCTGAATGAAAAGTGTGCAGGATGGATCACCCATGTCATGGAATATGACATTGAGATCAAGGTCACCAAGCTGGTCCATGGGAAGGGGTTGTGTGAACAACTAGCCTCAGGTCAACAAGATGAAACAGACAGTGAAAAGGAGGTTGTTCTTGTTCTACAAGATGATCAAGAAGAAGGGAGAGATGATGTACCTGCTCCTTGTTGGACCCAAGACATGGTGCACTTCCTTCAAATAGGCATGTGTCCTCATGGGATGAGTAAAGAAAAAAGAAGACATTTCAGGTTACAGGCCATCCCATATGTTCTTATTGATGGTGTCTTGTTCAAAAGAGACATCAATGGCATTCTGTTGAGATGCATTGAGACAGATCAGGTGGAGAGAGTGCTACAAGAATTCCATGTTGAAGCAGCTGGAGGCCATTTTGCTCCAAGAGTGACAACACTCAAAATCATGAAAGCAGGATATTATTGGCCCAGAGTGTTTAGTGACTGCTACACATGGATCAAAAGGTGCAAGAATTGTGCATTCTTCAAAGGCAAGGAAAGGCTAGCAACACTTCCATTGCACCCAATCTCAGTCGACCAACCTTTCATGCAATGGGGATTGGACTTCATTGGAGTCATCAATCCAAACTCAAGCCAAGGTCACAAATGGATCCTGACAGTGACAGATTATTTCACCAAATGGACCGAGGCAGTGGCACTCAAGGAAGCAAATGAGTCTAGTATCCTGGATTTCTATGAAGGGATAGTGACCAGATTTGGAGTGCCAGCCACCATCATATCAGACAATGCATTAGCATTTATAGGTTCCAAGATCACAGGATGGGCTGTTAAGAATGGGACTTATTTGAGTACTTCATCAAACTATTACCCTCAAGGTAATGGCCAGGCTGAGTCCACAAACAAGAACCTGCTAAAGATCATCAGAAGAACTCTTGATGAGAATCAGAGGACCTAGCACACAAAGCTCAAAATGGCCTTATGGGCTGATAGAATAATGCCCAAGAGATCTACAGGAAGCTCTCCATTCAAGCTCGTCTATGGGAAAGAGGCAGTGTTGCCTATATCACTTGAGTTGCCAGCATTGGAGCTCGTGAAGCAACTAGAGATGTCTGAATTTGGACCAATGGAGGCCAGGTATGCAGAGCTGATAGAATTAGAAGAAACCAGAGAGCATGCTCTCCAAGCAATAGAGAAGAATCAGGCTTCAATCAAGAAATGCTTTGACAAGAAGACAAAAGCAAGGACCTTCCAGGAAGGAGACCTGGTTTTGAAATGGGATGCAGATCGAGCAAAACCAGGAAGGCATTCCAAATTTGATGCCATCTAGAGTGGCCCCTATATGATCACAAGATGCAAAAGTAGCAATGCTTTCCAATTGTCTACATTGGAGGGTGAAGAGTTACAGATTCCAGTAAATGGGATCTATCTTAAACACTGCTACTAAAAGGGGAGTTCTCACCCTGTACATATTAGTTTAGTTTTCTCTTTCCTCTAAGTGCTTATGCACATTGTCTTGCTTGTAGTGTAGATTGCTTTTCTCCTAAGTGCTTTTCACGCTCTGCATGTTCCATTTGGAGCATGTATGATCTCAAATTTTGTATATAGTGTGGTGTTGTTTTGTGGCTCTTGTGCAGTCCATTCGAAAGACAGATGAAACCCCAGGTTAAAACAATTTTCTACTCTCAGAAACCTTCATTTCGAGATTTCTTATGAAAATTGAGAGTGCAAGCAGTCAAGCTCGTGAATCAGAGGTAGAATCAATACCAGACCTATCTTTCTCAACTCCATGCCCAATGGATACGACAAGGCAATTGGTCTTTTCATCTAGCAGGTAGATACCCCTGTGAGTCACCAAATTGTTATCCATATTTCACCCCCGTGCCAAATATTGGATCGACCACGATCCCGCATAAGAGGAAACAGAGTCAAAAGGTGGACAAAAAAGGCTTCAAAATTGGCTAAGTATAAAGGTGTAAGCAGAGAATGCCAAGTGTCAGTATGGCACTGATTCAAGGGGTGAATAGAGAAAAGGTTTCTAAATGAGTGCCAGACTGTCGCGTGTCCCAGGGGAAAGTGGACCATCGGGGAAAAAGTTGGTTCTTTGCCCCTTGTTATCTCAAAAGGGGTAAAAGTTGCAAAATGGCCCGCAACTCCGCCCAAGGAAAAAGTCAGCATTTGGGCCCGAGTCAAAGCCAAAGCGGGGAATCGGAGGAAAGGGAAAAAGATAAATTGTGGACCCGTAGGCCTGATTTTTGTTCCAATCTGGCTGCCACGTGTCCCATATCAAAAGGGGACCCATTTTTCAAGTTGTTTTCCCACCCTCCTGTACGGACCCGATACAAACTTCGAAGGGGCATATCTTTTGACTCAGGGCTCGAAATATTGCAAATCTGATGTCGTTGGAAAGATCTCAGCCTCACCCATGCCATGGAGGTCTGAAAATTTAATTTTGAGGAGGTTAGGTGAAGAAAAATGGAGGAAAATGTCTTCAGGATTTCAATGCAGGATCTTCTTACCTCAACAACCAGATCAGATTTGATCTGTTTCACCGTTTCCTCTTCCTTCAAGGCCCCAAACCAATGACTGATGTAGTAAAGATAGATTTGGGGGGGAGATTTTATTAGAGGCATTAACAGTGGTGGTTGAGTTTTAACCTGCTTTTCCAGCTTCTCTCTCTCTTTCTTCTTCTCTCTGTTGAATCTATAAATACGGGGGCAAGATTCATTGTAAAGGGTTGGACATTCTTTGTTGTAGGCTCCCTTCTCCTTCTAGCAAAGGGATTTGTGGGGTTCAGGCCTTCTATCAAAATTGCATTACGTTTCTACCTCTTGGCTACTTTGTAATGGACTGTATCAATCTACAGAGCAATAAAACACGTATGTGATCGATTTTAGATCCTTTCTTGTCTCTTTTGCTTTCATCTAGTCTCCCATTATATATCTGGCTATCTGTGCTTGTTTATTGTATGCATTTTGTTGGTTTGTGTCTATTAGCAAAATAAGTGTTCATCATTCCTTTGGTGCATCACCTGGTAGTTTAGTCATTTCTTATTTCTTATACTCTTTTATCCATGTCTCCTTGGCAAGTTGTAGATTAGGTATAGAGATAAACCATCTGCAAGCTCCTTACGTATGCACCTAAAAAAAGGAATAAGGAACCAAACTTTAATCTGGAGATATTTTCCATTTTGCAAGGGCCCGCACCTTGGGGAAAGTTCAATGTTATGCAATCACACCATCTCGCTATCAAGTGTGATGCAGATAAGAGCTACATAGGGCGCAATATCTTCATAAACACACATAGAAATACATTGGGTTTGAAATGTAGTGCAACACTTAGTTGTAAGATCACTCGTTTAACAGTTGACGACATTCTGACCCCTCATTTGCATTATTTTTTGGATATGATGTGATTTTTAGGGTTTTTCAGGTCATTTCTTCATTGTAGGTTATCAATGACATCGAAAAACTTGATACGACATACTAGTGACAAGAACGGAATGATAATGAACATATTGTGACCCTACAAAATAGGGTTTCACACCTTTTGAGCAGTCACATGTGCCACTAATAGGTATATAGCACCTCGTAGGTTTCCCTGACCCTTTCCAGGTGCCCCAATCTAACATATTCCAACATCTTTGCATTTTTTGGGGTTTTATTACAATAGTCTACACTTTGGATTTTCTAGTCAGTGATGTTAGGTTGTCGGAGCTTATTTTCATGTGTGAAAGTGTTGAAGACTATACACTAAGACTACTATTCACTTTTCATGTATCCTCGTTAGGGTTTGGTGGCACAGCCCCTGAGAATTTTTTTTTGGGCCTTAAAATGTGCCTGATATATCGAGAAACATGATTTTCTCATATGGGTGGGATTTTGACCCATAAGTTTATGGGACGGTTTTTTCCCATGGTTTTGATACCCACGGTTTTGTAAAATTGCTTAAGAAATTGTTTATTTATATGGTTTTATGCATATGATAGAAGGATAAAAAGCATAGTAGATGTGCTTTGAAGGAGATGTTTTAAAAAAAATTGACTCAATTCTTTCTGAGATCTTTCACCTGAAAGTATTTTAAAATTTTGAAGTTTTCCAAAACTCCGAAGTCTAAAATTTCAAACTTCATATTTCAGAGGTTTTTTTATTTTTTGGGGTCTTTGAAGAAGTCACTACGAAATGAAGTTTTGACTTTGGAGTTCTGAACTCTGAAAGTCTGAAATTTTAGAGTTTCAGACTTTCAGGTTTCAGAGTCACCTTTGGCATTTTTCACTTTTTCGACTCAGAGTTCGAAAGTCTGAAACTCCTAAGTTCCAAAATTTTAGAACTTTGGACTTTCAGGTTTCAGAGTTCTGCATTGCCTTTTTGGAAAATTCCTTACCAAAGTTTCAAAGTCTAAAACTCCAAGTTCCAAAATTTTGGAACTTCAGAATTTTAGGTTTCAGATTCTCCCATCATCTTTTGATAATTTCGTCCCCCGAGTTCCGAAGTCCGAAACTCAAAAGTTCCAAAATTTCAGAACTTCAGACTTTCGGGGTTTCAGACTTTGGGTTTCATATTGCAAAACTCGCATTCCATTTCAGAGTTTTGGGGTTTGTGATTTTGGAGCTTCTATGAGCATTTAATTTTCAACTACCCCCCACGTGTCGGCTTCTGAGCATTAATTCTAGGTTTTTCTATATAAACTCAAATTTTTACCTATCATTTTCACCTGGCTTTTTCTCTGACACTCTAATTTTTACCAAACCATTTTGTACTTTCGAGGCATCATTTTCAAGGTAATTTTTGTTTTTGGGTTATTTCTTCTTGGTTTATGATCATTTTGGGTTTTCTTTGTTTGTTTATTTTTATTTTTGTTTTGTTCTTCTTTTCTTATTTGAAAATGGAACCCTCATCATCCACTATTTTTCCCTTAATCATGTTATCTGATTCCCACAACTACAAATTCCAATACGTGTAGGCATCTAGTCTAGATTACACACCAATTCCTTCCAGATCTTCACAAGTATTCAATTTTCATTCTATGCCCTTCAGTGATTTCATGTTTTCGTAGTTGCCTTTTCAAAACCATTTTTCATAGTTTTGGAGGTTCAAAGTTTTTTGGAGTTTCGAGGTTCAAATTTTTTCAGAGTTTCAGAGGTTTTTTTTCAGAGGTTTAGAGGTTCACAGTTTCATAGGTTTCCTTTTTGGAGGTTTTTTCAGAGTTTCAGAGGTCTACTAGTTTTAGGTTTTCAGAGGTTTATACTTCAGAGTTAGAACCTTTTTGGAGTTGTTGTTTTCAGACTTTCAAACTTTGGCATTTCAAAGCTTTTATAGTTATTTTTATGAAATTTCCAAAGGCCATTCAGATTCTAAATTCCAAATTAAATGTCAACCTCCTCATCAAAGGGAAAAGGAAAGATGAAATACACATTTTTAGGAGTTGCTCCTCACTCATGCCTATCTTCAGATTTGGGGAATATTGGGGATACTGACCTTAGACAAATAGATTTTCTAGACTTCTGGGAAAGGTTAAAGGCCCCTAATAAGAAGTCTTGGATGCAGGCCATATTGATAGTGGGCTTTCTCTCACTGTAGGTTTTCCTTACATCCATGCATTGTCCTGAATTTGTCTTGGCCGCAACAACCCATTTTGAAAAAGATTCTAGATCAGTGAAAAATGATGATGGAAAGGTCGTAATTAGACTGGACACTAAATTCTTTGAAGATTTATTTAAACTTCCAGATGTTGAGGAGTATGTGACAATTTCACCGGAAGCTGTAATTGAACATTGGGACAAAGAAACAGAAATGTGTACAAAATTCATGATGAAGAGTTACTTGGCCAAGAGTGTCACCAAACTTCCTAAGACATTGTTTCATTCAGATTTCATCCAGGAAGTGAATGATCTTATTGTGTTGTTGAGTAGAGTTTCAGGTCTCACTTCTACGAGGGAGTTTCAAGAATGGATGTTCTTGTATATTTCCACTATTAAAAAAAATAAGAATTCATACGATGGGGAGAATATATCAAGCAGCTCAATTTGTTTTCAATTGAGTAAAGTTTTGTCTTCAAAAAACTTTTCATGACTTCTTTCTTGGTTTATGCTGCCACTGCCATGGGGGAATTCAATGGTTTAAATACAAAAGGTGTTAGAAGTGTGTCACAGATTTATCAATTTTATCCTCAAATTACAATGGAAGAAGGAAATAAACATTTCCATAGGGTCAATGATGCCTTTTTCATTGTTCTCCTTTATCATTTTGACAAGAATTTGTATAATCAAAGGATTTCTGATGAGGCTTTTAAAGAAGTATGGGAGTGGGGAGCCATTTATCTTCAGTTTCCAACATTTACATACATCAGGATTCCCAGTTTCTTGGGTGCCCCTAGCAAGTTACCAAGATGCCCTACTGACAAATGGGTTTTGTTAGAATTGGTTCGGAAATTGTTGGATTATCACAAAATCCAGAACAAATGGCATAAGGTGGGAGTCTAGTTTCCCATTTCGATCAGAAGGTATACTTGTGCCAGTATTTATAAAGAAAAGAATGTGGATGCAGAAATGTCTGAAGTTACTTTGTGAACCTTTCATCCCAGAACCAACTTTGACTACTGGGGTAAGTTCAGTGAAACAGGTTTAGCTAGTTCTCATGTGCCTCAGCTAGAGGATATTTGGATTCACTGTCAGGATGAGGTTATCATCAGGAAATGAGAATATGAAAGATTGACTTTGGATGAGGTTAGATAATTTGGTATTGTGGAAATTCCAGAGGAGATGGAGGATGATGATGAAGTGTTGGATCCAATATACAAGGGTAATAATGTTGCCAATCAACCTTTTCCATGGATCAATTGGTATCAAGAGGAGAATTGCAATACTAAGGAAAGGGTGGGGCCCATTTTACAAAGAACATATGATTGGTTGGCTACCTTGGGAATTTCACCCAAAGGGTTAGATCAATCTATAAGAATAGAATCCCAACCAACAATAAGTCTTCCTACACCCACAAAAGGAAAAAGGTCTACCCAAAAGGCCAATATAATTCCTAGGAAGATTTCATTTGTTGTTGGAAGTTCCTCTCTTTCCAAGGCCCCTACTTCCAAGGTTGTGTCCTCTACAATACCAGTATCAGAATTTGTTGAAGTTATTGATTCTCCAGTTGTGTCACAAAATCTGCCACCCCCTCCTTCCTTGCCATTATCACTTCCTCTATCATTACCTTCTGCTTCTACACTCATCTCTTCTTTTCCATCCCCATCCATGGCCCAAGTATTTTCATCCCTTCCTATCCTCTCAGTAGGGGAAATGATTGGGTCTCTAGTTTCCACTTCACTACCTCAAAACTTTCATTTCCTTCCATTTCAACTTCCAGCCCCATTGCATCTTCTCTTGAGGCTATTCTCACATCCACCCCATCCATCATTACCACCTCCATTTCATTGCCAACTAATGTTACCAGTGCTATTGTGTTATCTAGTGCTTCAGGTGCTGAATCGGTTGTGCCACTTTCATCTGCATCTACTATACCAGAATGGCTATATCACCAAACTCCAAAGAAAAAGAAGAAGGTGCCTCTGGTAGATGTGATAGATCTAAGTGTGTTGGAACCTACTCTGAAGAGACAGGCCAAATGGAAAAAGATCATCTCTAGTTTATCTGTAAACCAATCAGGAGAGAGAGTCATGGAAGTTGCTACCCCCATTGAGGGGAAGACTAAAGAGACTATCACAACAACAGACTATCAAATCTCTAGGTTTTCACTAGGGAAAGCAACACACGAAGGTGCCAAACAATATGTGCAAGTGGCTCTCAGGAATTTTTTGGAGAAGTATGATAAAGATAAAGCTTCCAAAGATGAACTGAAGGAAAAGGTTGAACAACTCACTTGCTCTGTTAAGGAAAGTAACACAACCCACTCCAACCACTGATCCTTCAACTACAACTGCTCTGACAATTTCTTCCACTCTGGACGATATTTCATATCATGAGATTGAGAAGATAGGTCAGAAGGGAAGATCAGTGAATGGATGGATAGAACGCATGCTTCAGGAAGCTAACCCTTTGATTAAAGAAGTTGTTGAATTATATAATGATTTGCAAACTAAAAGAACCTCCATTCATAGGATAGATGAAGTTCTCTCTAATGATAACAATAATTTGAATATGAATTTGACCACATGGGGTGAGATTAGAGATGAGGATCCAAATTTACTTCTTCAAGAAGATTAATTGATGATATTTCTAAATTTTTTGAGTTTCAGAAGGCTATGGAATTTAGATCCCAGGTGTTACAAGATTTGATCAAGAAATTGGATGACAAACACGTGGAAATAATGGATGGTCTAAATGATATCTCAGAAGAGTTTGATAATATCAACTACAAATTTTTCAATGAGAATATTGATGCCCTTCCAGTGGATCAAATTAAATCAAATTTCAAATATTTGGTAAAGAAATATGATGAGGTAACTAGGAATTTCAATAGTGATTCAATTGACAGGTTGGTCTCATGCCATAATTTCACAAGTCGACTGAAGAAAGTGGTGAGTAAGTTGAAAAGGTTTCCAGCTAAAGTGGCAAGAGAGATTGAAACAACGGACATGGTGAATCATTACGCATGTGGACCAGAAGAAGAGGAAGTACAAGGAATCATCAAGTGTTTCATTGATTACAAGCATCAGATGACTATGTGGGAGAAAGAGCAGGAGAAAACCAAAGAGGAAAAAGATGTTGCAGGACCAAGCTAAGATAGGTGGCCATGAAAGGACAGTTCCAAGCTCTTGATCAATCCAAGTTGTAGGGTTGACTTAGTCAAACCTTTGCAACTACTTTGTTATTTTTATGGGAGCATGTTCCCTGGAACTTAATTACATTCTATTTTTAGTAACTTGTTAGTTAAGGTTCAGTTGTAATGGCTCAACCTAAAAAACTTATAAATAGTTAAGTGCATGAAGTTTAAATGGACTTTTTAGATCATTGGGGAAGTTACTCTTCAAGCTTGGAAGAGTGCTTTGAATACTTTGGAGCCTTTCAATTATATTCAGAACAATATTTTTCCATGAAATGTCTGATTTATTGTGTTAATAGTTGATCAATGTATGCTTTGTGAATGTGTAATTCCTTAGTATAAGTGATTAACCCACCTTTATTTCAGAGTTATCTTATTTCAATCTATGGAAGAATAATGTGGTTATCTTGAATATCAGTTGTGGAAATATTATATTCCTTTTTTTATAAAGTTACATTATCATTAACTTCCATGAAGAGAAAGGGATGTATGACATGTGTATATCATATATTGTTGTGATTTGTTGATTGTGTATTTGAGTAGGTTTGATCTATCTATTAGGTATGCTTGGGGTCTTACAAGGAAATGCATGCTCTTATGTCTGTGGTATATTATTTTCCCTATCTAAATAGCATAAGGTGAATTGGATTGTGATGTTTACTTTATCCTTTCCAAGTTAACCCTTTCCAGTGTGAAGATCATAAAATTATCTAATTATACTCTCTTGGTGTATCACCTTATTTCCTTATTTGTTATTTCTAACTTGAACCCCATGAATTGAGTAGATTAGAGTCATTTTAAAGTGTTTTGATCCTTTCACATCAATCTCAAATCAGGTGCCCCAAGTTCCAAAGGAATCCAACCTTCTCTGGAGGTTCATCCCAAGGCAACAAGGGGATGTTCCAACGTTGCATGGTATCACTCAACAATCTAACGGGTGCATGATGTAGGTGACAATAGGTTCATCATGGAAAGCTATAAAAACATCATGAATTTCATCCTCCCTTATGCACCTGCACAACAAAAAGTTAGGACCACATTTAAATAACAAACCTTTTACCCAATTTTACATTGAAATATCCTTTAGAGGTTCCTTTTGTGTTTTAGAGTGAAAGAGGATGGAAAATTCCCTAAGGAAAGATAATTAGCCATGTCAGCAAACTATGGTGATGTAGAAGAGTTGGAAAAATAATTTTTTGATAGGAAACATTAGTTGATTTTCATCAAAACTTTGGGAATAGGTCCCTCTTCTTGAATGGGGCAGATCCATTTATTGAAAACAAGGTAAATTATATACATTATTCTATCAACTATGGGGGTGGTCTTTCAACCGAGGGATCATATAGGGGTACTTCCGTAAACATCTGGCAAAGTGCTTATAGAAACTACAACGTAGGAAATTTTATCAATTGTTTCTAGAGAGAATACGGGAGCTAGTAAACAAGATTAACCATCCCTTGAAATGAGGAGGTTCTCCCAATTTATAGATTTACAATTCATCTCTTCATCTACCCCCCACATGAATTTTCATATTCCCATTACAAGTGAATTTTCACATAGCCTTATGAAACACAAAATAAGTCCCCTTTTTATAATTACAAAAGGGAATTTTACATTGCACAAATATTTCATAGTCACTTTAATGAATAAGACAAAAATTCATGATTTCTTACAACAAATAATTAGAAAGGGGAGAGAAGAGGAGAAAGAATGAGAGAGAGAAGAGAAAGAAATGCTCCAAAGCATGGATGAAGATGCCTCTATCCTTCGATGAAGATCCACTCCAAGAAGTTGAAGATGAAAACTTGTTCCAAGATGGCCCTCTGCAACATTGTTATGCTCCATTGATGAAGATTTTAGACTCCTTTGGACACCTTTGAACACTTTTCCCCTTTGAAGACTCTTGAAATGATGAAGTTTTACAATCACTGTTTGGATGCACCGAGAAGAGGAAGTGATGAGAACTGAGAAGAAGACCACTGAGAACATTGGAAGATGAATCCAATCATTGAGGAAATACTTCTAATCCTTGAGACACTATCAAATCTTCATGATCAACCATTCACATGGGAGAAATTGAATGCACTTTGTTCACCAATAATGATCTTGATTCTGTTAATGTGGTAGCATTAATGATGAGTGAAGCATGAGACAAAATCCTTCTTGATTCTGGAGTGAGGAAAGGAGAATGAATCAAAACCAATTTCATCCACCAATTTATCATGCACTTCATGTGAAATGAACTGAAATAGCCTTTGGGAACAAAATTGGCATTTTCCTTTTTGACACTCTTTGCTCACCGCATTGGGGAATGTGGGAATTTGCTTGAAAATAGAGAGAGGAGATCCTGTGAGTTTCCTAGAGACCATTTGAGAATGTGTGAAGGACTGAAATGTGACCACTTTTATCTCATTTCACCCATTTACTATTTTTAGAATATTCACCATTATTGTCCCATTTCAGCCATTTTTCCCATTTTTGTCAATCTTGCCAATTTTTGAGTGTCTCGATCATGAGGAAATGAAATGAGGAGTGTGAATGCACATTTTTCTCAGAATTACTATTTTTAGTAGGTGATCCCATAGAGACTTACTAAAAATATAAATTAGTCTTCCCGGTGTCGGATTCAAATGAAACCACTTGCAGAAGTTTACATAATTCATTTCAAGGCTTTGCTCCAATTTTCAAGGGATTTCGATCACTGGAACCTTTGTAGGATCTGAGAAAAGGTGATTTTTTTTTCAAAAATTCATGTGGCTATAAAAATTAATGAGGGAGTGAAAATAATATTTTTTAAATTCGTTCTCAAAAGGAATTTCCACCTAAAATTTGGTGGAAATCAGCTTCACTCGGAACATGAGTTATGAGATCAAGATTTGGAAGTGTAGGGCACAAAAGGGGTTTTCATGTGCTTGAATGTCATAACCAGATTTAAAAAATGTAAACTAATGGCTTCCAAAGAGGTTTTTTCATTTAAAAATTTAGGGAATTTTTAATTTTGATTTGTGAGTGGTGGTGAGCATGAGTGAATGCATTTATGAAGTGGGAAGATGGAAGGAGGAAGCACATGCACAGTTAAAGACTTGCATTCATTTTTTTGGGTTTGATCAAAAAACATGGGCATGGGTCTTAAAAAATGAAATTTTTTCCCAACTTTCCAAGGGGCATGGAGGGATAATGGGGGAAGAAAAAAATGGATTTCTAGAAAAACAAGTGGCACTATTTCTGATTTGCATGCACAATGGGAGAGAGAAAAGCTTAAAAAATTAGCTCCATGCTGGGGTTCTAGACTTTTATCCATGGGAACCTTGAGGGAGGGGGAATTTTTTTGTCCCAAATTTCCCAAGAAAATGGGATGAAAGGGGATGAAAAAAATTCACCCTATCCCTATGATGACAAGTGGTGGAGAATGCATGATTGACGAGGAGGGAGAGAAAGGGGTGAAAGGGGCTGGCTTAAAGATTCTCATGGTCATGTGAAAAACCATATGGATAAGGAGGGGAGGGGTGAATTTTTTGTCCCAAATTTCCCCTTGGGATGGGAAATATGAAGGGAACAAAAAAATTGCCTCAACCTCATGGTGACAAGTGGCACTTCACATGATTTCACGAGAGGGGGCTAGAAAATTTCCAAAAAGGGCTTACTGAAGGCCTCCCAGGGTCATGTGATGGGTCCAGAGCTCAAATGGGCATGGGAAGTACTTTCCCCTTGGAAAGGGAAATGAAGGGGACAAAAATTTCACCTTAGGGAGTCATGCTCCACCTGGCACTGAAAATTTGACTAAGTCCCACAAAGCTTACCTTGAGAAGAGAGCTTGAAGATGAAGTTTTCAGAGCTCCAGGAGGTATTTTTTGGAACTTATTTATATGATTTTGACTCTAAACATCCTTTTTATAAGAATGGGATGGGTCTCAATATCTAATTATTCCTGAAACTCCCTAAAAATATCCTTTTTCTCAGGACCACAAGGTGTGCCTGCCAAAAATGGATTCTGGAAAGAAGTGCCTTGGTCTTGTGAAAAATATGAAAATACCATCATTTAGAGGAATTGAATTATATTTTCATTCGTATATTTTTTGACCTCCAACTCATTCCTGGAGCTCCTAAAATCATCTTCTGAAGCTCAGGTGCTTTTTTTGAACTGCAAGCTCCTTCACCTTCAAAAACCTGCTTTCACTGAACATTGTCCCTAAACCTTCAAATATTTCCCTAAAATTTCCTAAATCACTTGAAATATGATCTTATCTCCTTAAATACCACTTCCCTGATGAATTTTTCCTTCAAATCTATCTGAGGGGATGCACACCTACCTTAGAAAGGCTAAAAATAGCCATTTCTAAGTCTACTGAAGAATCTGCCTTGAGAAGCACTGCATCGAAAGAACTTCATGAACTTGTTTTCATATTTCAAGCACATGGGTGAGGTTATTACAACACATAAGAGAACTTGGAGGATTGGGATAGGCTTGACACAGAGGGGGAAATGATCCAGAGGAGTGCTCAGGGAGGGTTTACAAGCAAAAATTTTGACACTAGGGTAAAGTTGTCATGTTTTCAACTTGAATTTTTCCCTTGCAAAAACACATGACAACAGTTGGCTCTCACTTGGGGACTTATTATGGATCAAAAAAAGTGAGGATAGGATAATAATGAACTCCAGAATCTCAATATATAACTTGGACCAGTGCCTTATCCATTGGGCTTTACAGAGTCTCAACATAAACAAGGATAGACTGAAAGGACGAACACACACACACACAACAAGGGAAACACACCACACAAAAGGGAAAAAAACACACAAATGGAAAGGGAAAACACACAAACCTAAATTCACCTATGGTACATGTGGTGGACAATCCACTTTGACTGAAATAATTTTCTCTTCAGAAGTTACCTCTTAATGGGTAACATTGAGTGATGATGTTCCACGAAGCTATTGACGAGTTCAAGAAAGTAGCCTCCTTTCCTCAACGACTTATGAAATTAGGTGCTTTCATGAGTGCCTGTATACTTGGGAGGAGTGATCCTACATGATATTTTTGATGCTTAGAGCTTCGAAGAAATTCCATTGTTCTTACAATCTTAATCAGTTTTAGATTACAAATTGTTTTCTATGTTCATCCACATTGCTGATTTCTCATTTTGATCTCATCATTGCCCCAAGGCTGATTTTTTATTGAATTTCTTTGAATATTCCAGTTCTCTTCTTTCCCATATTCATGTTTATTGAAAATTTTTTCATAAGAGGCCTTGAATTCATCTTTTTGTTCTATTTCATTATGAGGTGTTTGGACATTGAATGAAGAATCAAACATAACCTCATACCTATCTTGTATGGCCATAACATGAGTCAAGAGGTCAAGACTTAGCTCAGGATCTTCCATACCTTCTTCCACTTTCAATATTTCTTGCACATAATCCTTTTTTGAAACCGCCAAAATCTCACCTTTACATTCATTTGAAGAACCTTCATTTTGAAATTCAAGGAAACAATTTAGAGGAATTGGTTCACCATCCCAAAGCTCATTGCATTGTACTACTTCTTTGTCTAGGGGAGTTTCATCTGAGGAACTCAAAACTCTTTGTTTCAACTTTTTCATCATAGAAAGAATCTTCCTCTTCGAATGGAAAAGATAAAACTTCAATTTCATCATCACATCCATCAATCATTATTTCAAGAGGGATATTAGATTTTTCACCTTGATTTATTTCATCATGACCAATTTTCAAATTGGTTGAGAATTCAGAATTAGATTCATACTTGTCTTATAAATCCATGGCTTGCATCAGGAGTTCAAGACTGAGATGAGGGTCTTCTATTTCTTCTACAATTCTTAACATTTCTTGCACATATTCTTCTTTCAAACCTTTCAAAGGCTCATCACAAGTTGGATTTTCTTCTTCATGGATGACATGATCAAGAGAATATTCATCTTCAAATGGGAATGAGAACACCTCCTCATCATGGGTAAACACATTAGCTGATTTCTCAGCTTGGAACTCATCAAGAACCATTTCATCTTCCTCATGGCTTGCATCATCCGAAAATTCAGATCTACCCTCTTGCAACTCAATATTTCTCCATACTTCTTCATGATCAATACCCCATCGGAAAGGAATGTTTGGTCCTATCAAGATAGGAATCTCATCCTCCTCTTTGGATGTTATGAAATGATTCATATTCCCACTATCTTGGTACAAGATGTTAGCTCCTGGATTTCCTGACTTTTACACCATATATCTCATCTTTTTCACGAAAGAAACTTTTCCATATATCACTTAACCAGAATGGTTGCAGAAGACCAATTCATTTGGATTTTACCTCCCAAGTTTTGGAAGAAGCTTCTACTTAACAACATTCCAAATGAAGTCAGAATGTATGCTACCAAGATAGTCAATGACACCTTCTTATCTAGAAATTCGGCGAGAGCCACCTGTGCATCCTTGATCTTCCCTACAAGTGGGACTTCCTTTGACTCCATGGAGTAACAAGAACAACTGGCCCAAGTCAAGGTAAGTATGAGAGCATTGGAAACCTTTATAGGCATTACATTGTCAGAGGCACTAAATCTATTATACAATTATTCAATTGGTATCCTCCAACAAGAAGGAAGACATAGAAAGGATCAATCTTATCAGTCTTTGATGCACTCATAGAAATCATGTTATGATGGAGGTGTAGGTGGGGTTGGTAGTAGTCCTTTAGAACTAGGAGTCATAGTATTGGGCTTTGAACTACTACCCTTGATATGACAGACAAGCTTCTCAAATTGTTTCATATGATTCCACAAATACTCATATTTAGAAATCTATACTTTAGATTTGTTCACATGTTCTATTATATCAAAAGGAGAAGATGTAGATAGGGGGATGAAGACACTATTATTTTGAAGTTAGAATAGGCTTAGAAGTGGGAGTAGATGTTTGGGGAAAAAGAGGTTGATTTTGAAGGTACATTAGAGACTCTTGAAGGACTATATTTGTAGGAGTAGAATTAGAATTAGAAGGAGCATTGTGAAGACTTACTTGGAATAGCAGGTGACCTCTTACTTTCCACAAGATCTAGTTTCTCCAATGCAGACTCCATGGAGGGTGGAAGTGGAGATCCTCAACTGATTATTTTATTTTGTAGAGTCACCACAGGAGGATCTTCAATCTTCTTATTTTTCACAGTAGAAATGAAGAAGCTCCTTTTTGAGAATGAGAATGGGTGAATATTGTAGATGAGTAAATGGGCGTATCTTCTTCATCATCTTCTCCACCTCCTGAATATTCACTGAATTTGATTTGTGCATCTTTCTCTACTTCTTCAATCTCTAGGAAATCATGCCTTCACTTTCTTGTTCAAGTCCTTCTTCATCTTCTTGAGTTCTACAAATTGCATTGACAGGTGGAGCCTCCAAGGAAAGCCTTTGGGGTGCTCCTGCAATCTGATTTCTATTATGATTTTGATGGAATGTTTGTTGGGAAACTTCCCTCTTCAACATTGTCAATTCATTTTCCAATTTCTGCAATAATGGATCAGTTCTCTCATCTTTGGGATGTTGGGCCTTATCCTTCCTTAAATGATTCTTGATCTTTCCTGACAGGATGAGGTCATTTTCTACTTCAATGGTGATTTCTTGAGATTTTGCAAGATCCGTAGGAAAATATATTCAAATGATGAATCCTACCTCAAGTAAATGAGCATTGATGAAGAATATTTTCACATTTATCATCGGAGGGAAAACCTTCAAATAGTATCCTCTTAAGCAACCTATTATAACGGGATAAGAAATCCCTCATAGTCTCATTGGACCCCAATTTCATTTGAACCAACTACACTAGGAGGTCTTCACAATCTTCAGTGGATCTGAACCTTTCTTCAAAGAGCTATATGAGCTCATGGATGCATGTAGGTAGGTGTATTATGATGTACCAAGTATGTTAGGACAATTTGGAGTTTTTTTATGATGTGTTATGAGGTTATTTTAGTTGATCCTAACTTATACAGTGTAAAACCCTAAGGGCTAGCTATGCAAATGAGATAGGATGGAAATATCGAGAGATATTTGTGTAATGGTGATGATTGGATATGAATTTAGGGTGTGTCTTTATGCTATGGGAAAAATTTAAAGTTTCCATGATGAGTATTTTGCAAGATATGATGATTTTGGTGAAACAAGGTCAAGAACAAGGCCATTTCCAACTTAAGTTGGAGCTTCTGATGCTCACTCTAAATTGTGTGATTTTCATAGGAAATTTTGGATTTCAATTATATTTATCAATTTATTATAGAAGGTTTAAAAAAATTAATGAGGCCATTTCATTGTCACATTTTTATGAATGAATGTTAAGAAGGTAAACAACGTTTTATGAGTTTGTAACCCAAACTTGAAAGTGGTTTGAGAGATTTTATTCCTAAGTGGATAGTTTTGATTTATAGTGCTTTTATGATGATTGGAACATGTATAGGACTCCTCGATATTTACATAAGGCATGGTAGAGCTTATGGTGATGAGCAGACCCCACTCAAACATGTTAGTTTCTTAAGAAGTTCAGTTTAAGACAAGGTTTTCCAAAGGAGTTTCAAACTAAATTACCATTGTGTGATGTATGTGAGTTTTAATGTATTTACATGAAGATTTTAGGTCATGGTAATGCTCATAAATGGTCAAGTGTGCTTCATTTATGTAGACTAGTCAAAGGGCAATTTTGGGGCAGTCAGAAGCACTCTTCAATAAAATGGACATTGCATGAGCTACATGAAGAGTTTACGATGTGATTCAAGTTGTGTTGGAAATATAATTCAGATAAATTTCCATGTTATATAAGTTTTGTCTCATGATTATGATTTTTTATATGGTTTCCAGGTAAATTTTGAGTAAGAATATTTCTTGGTATTCAGAAGAGGACACTGTTTGCTGAAAGATTGAGTTGGATAGTGCATGAAAAGGATTGGGTGATGCTTTCCATAAATTGGAATGTAAAGAGGGATTAATTTGGAATCCATTGAATCCATATGGAAGTATTGAAATTGTTAGGAAGGGTGCAAACCAATTGTATTTTGAAATCTACTTTTTAGGCAGCTTGATTTGGTGAAGGAAAAAGTTGATGTGGTTTGAACCAGTGCTTGTTTCATGAGATATAGCTTGTTTAGAAGTGTTGTAAAGTTATTTTAATTTACATAGAGTAGTACCATGCAATAGTTGTGATGTTATTGGGTGATCTTGAAGAAAAAAGGTGAAGACATGGTGCTAGAAACAAGTGTTTTTGTGAAGGCTATTAGTCACTGGGCCCATTAAACAAAATAATTTTCTTGGTTATTGATAATTTCAGCCATGGATGATGTTTAAATGTTATTTTAAACACGTGAGGTAATTTTTAGAGCACGAATAAAAATAGTTTTGGAGTTAGGATATTTTTTCATCCCAATGATAGGGTTTTGAGAATTGTTGGTGCATGGATGAAGGGTTTTTACTAGGCCGACATATATGGGTCAATTGTGAATGTTTTAACTATGATTCTTATTTAATGTTTTTTTATGCTAGTGTGGTTTAGCTAAAGGACGAGCTAAAGGATGAAAACCGTCCTATTTTGAATCTAATTCAAGGAGAGGCTATAAAAGTGATGTTTTGGGTACATTGTTGCTAATCTTTTGGAACCCCTTTTATCTTATTTTGAAGAAACCTTTGCTGCAAATAAACCCCCTTGTGCCTAGCATAAAACCCCAAGAATTTCATTCTAGGTCAGTAGATGGTGTGTATTCATGAGGAGGATTTGAGTGAAGAAAAGATGATGATGTTTCTTTGATGACGAGTTGGAGGGAAGATTTGATGTATTGTGTTTGAATGCTAGTTGCATAGCATGATTGATTTCATTACAATTTTATAAAGTATTTTTTAGCTCTGATATTGAGTTGAAGGTATTTGTAAAGACGTATATATTCATATGTATTCATGAGACAAGGTTGATTGTCTTGGTAGCTCTTGATTGTATCTTGTTGACTATTGTTGGAGACTTTAATTCATTGTGATATGATATGAATATCAATAAAAGAGTGGCGATCTAATCTGAATATCAATAAAAGGTTATTTTGTGTATATCTTATGATCCTTTTTTTTAGTATGTTTCATGGTGAAGTGTATTTACTTGTGATAATACATTGATATTTCTGTTTCATGAGGATGTGTGTTTGATGTTTTGAAATATAAAGTGAAAGGTTTTATTGGGGACTAATTCACCCCCCTTCTCACTCCTTGTTACTTCCAACACTTTCCTCATTTGCACCAATTAAACGAGGAGGTTTTGGAAATCTTTAGCTGATTTGAATCTTACTATGAAATTTTCTTGAATGTCTTCCCAACATGTGATGGAGTGGGAGGGAAAGAGATACCACTAGTCAACTACCTTTTCTTGAAGTGATTCCACGAATAATCTCAAAGAACATCTTTGCATTCAATTCCGAGAATCCCACATGAGGTGATGAAGGCGGGGATGTATTCTTCAGGAAATTGTTTGTTGTCACCTTTGAACTTTGGAAATTTCTTACAGGAACTTGTTAGTAGATCGTGATGAGGAGGTGCAAGAGAAAATGGATTTGTATTCCTTCCCCATGGAACAATGGGTTGGGGTATTTATCCTTCTTCTACTATTATTGCCTCTGCTTCAGCTTCAACTTCCGCTTCTATAAAATATTCTCCTAATTCTTCTTTTGATTCTTTTTCTCCTTCACAAGGGAATTCAATGTTCAATGGTGGGTGGAAGGTAGGAGAAACAAGAGGATTTACAAGAGGAGTGTCACTGGGAGTTTCGATAGGATTTCTAGGGGTACCACTTGAGGAATTAAATGGAGATGAAGCTTGAGAAAAAAAATGGGTTATATCTAATTTGTTCTCGTGGATTTTGCAAAGCCTCAAAAGTGGGGTCAACAACTCCTCTCAATCCATTCAGCTTGGTATATCATTTTCAGCCATTTTTTTGGAAAGTCTTGCAACAAGAATATGAAAGGGAACCATGGAATATGAAGGGTTACTAAAAGGAATCAACAATGAGTTTTTCATCAATGGATTTCCATTTTAATTTTTTTTATTTTTTAGAATATTTTATTTTTTCTAGATTTTGTGGTTGTATTATGGGTGTAGAATATGCCAAGTTTGCCCCACAGTGGGCACCAAAAAATGTTGGCAAGAAAATTTGTTGGTTATAAAAATTGGTGGATTTCTGCCAATGCTTTGAGATTAGGTCCCTCTGCTTGAATGGGAAAGCTCTATTTATTAAAAACATGGAAAATATATACACTATTCTATCAACTGGAGGTGGCCTTTCAACTGGGGATCATAAAGAGGTTTGGTGCAAAGTAAGATGAAATTCACTCAATTAACAACTCTAATTAGCTAAAACCCTAAAAAAATACCCTTCTTGACAAGAATTCCACTCTTCATATGCTAGAGATTTACCTTTGTTCCTTGGTCTAAACTGCCCCCATATGCAATTTTATATCTTCAATCCCCTTTCACCCTATTATAAGGATTTAATGACTACTGACTCAACCCTCAAATGGAGTTAGTTCCAAAAGAAAACAACAATTAAACCAATTTTTTCAAAGTGTCTTACTAATCTTCTTTGGGCCCATCTTAGGAGGTTTTCATACATATCTTTGAAATTTAAGGCTCATTCATCCAATTGATGATTGGTTGGGATCCCCATTTAGCCTAAACAACTCTATTCAAAGCTTTACTGCCCTCTTGTTTTGGAAAGTTCATTCAAACCCACAAAAATAAGGTTCTTGCTTAGACCTATAGGACTATATTCTTGCTAAGGGAACCACTATCATGAATTATAGGACAAGAAGGAAATTCTAGGTTTTGAAAACTACAAAAATACCTTAAAGGAGGGTTTGAAGTTCATTTGTTCTCGTTTCCACCTAAAAATTCTCTCCAGTAATTTAATCCCATGCCCTCGGTAATTTTTGCATCGTCTCAGACTTACTAGACTATCTCTGTGACTAAAAACTTAGGCCAATGAAGCTCTCACTCTAAAACATGCAATGTTTTTTTTATTAGGCTAGTTTAAGATTTCTACAGTAGTTATAATCCTTATTGTCACAGTGAGAATTTTTTTACACCCTTGATTACTTGTCTATAAACCACCAAATTGACACCTACAGGTTTCTCCAACACTGTCACTTATTTCTCACTCAAACCAAAAGGAAATGACATGATTCTTTTAGCAACTCATAGACGACATCAACTCAGTCCTTCCTTAAAAGTTTTAGAATTTTTCATCAGCCAAGTTTTGCGATAATAGATTTTCTCCAATTGACAGCCTAGCTCAAGCTTTTAATTGCCTGAGGAAGCCTGAGAGGGCATATTTTTCATTAACCTACACTATATTTAGTTTGAAGGCTAAATATTGATACTGTAGGCCTGTATAAATCTTCTCCTTAAACTTATCTTACCAACAAGATTTAAGGTTGTCCTTTTCTTCGTTATTGTTCACTAAACTTCTTACTTTACCCCTCAAATCTAGTTCTCCCAATAATTGAAAATTTTCTAAACCAAATAGACTTCTTTCACGCTCTCGTGGAGATCTCAAAAGGTCTATTTAGGCTTAAATACTTATTGAGACCTTTCCAAATCCCCCCCCAACTCTTGTCTCTTTGCTGCAAATGATACAATGAGACTGCATGCATTGATTATGTTTATAAAGACTTTTCATAGCTTGCTAATTAGGGTTGAATCACTATATTCTCAATCATCAAAATAAGGTCATAAGATTCAACTAATCTAATATCTAATACCTTTAATTAGCAAGTGACTACCTTTTCTTCATGTTTCAGGCCCGAGAAGGTGTTTCTCCCATTTCCTTGACTATCACACACACAACATCTATGAAATATTGCAAATATTAGTTCCAAACACATCTAAAATTCTCCTTCCCAAGTTTTAACTTTCTTTCTTATTGCACTCTTAGACCCTTTTAGACAAAAAAAAATTGCTAAAACACCAATATCAAACTGTGTGCACACAAAATTCATCTCCTCAACCTTCTTGGAGTTTATTAACCTTAGAGACCATTTGAATGTTTCCACACTCAGCTACATGAATGTGTTTTATACCCCAAGAGGTGATTGCCAACCGAATGGAATTTCCAAAGCCTCTTGGTCACATGGCTAATCATTGATGTAACATTATAACTATTAACTAGTATTCCAAAAATTCTAACTCCTAATACACAACTCATTATTCCTAGACCTCCATAGGTTAATTTTACTTGCATGACAAACTTTAATAAACCATAGGAAAAATTAGAACTCCAAGACAAATCCAAAATGGCCTCACAATTCAAACTTGCACATTTGGAGGGAAATGCAAAATTTGAAATTATAAAGGACTAACTACACCCTAGCATACTTAAATGACTACAAATGACCTAAATAAACCATCCAAGTCAAATTTGAGTGACCAAAATCCAAAATTGCATACTGCTAGCCATATGTGCAAGTTGGGATTAGATGCTCATGCATCATGCTTCCATACACCTGTGGATATGTTCTTATAGAAAATAAAAGGGAGGAAATTTCTTGAAAGAACGGTGTGAAGTGAATAACAAAGGGGGGGTTTCGCACAATGAATAACACAACAAAGTTTAATGTTTCCAAAACCTAAATGTTACCCATGAATTTGATGAGAAGGCACCATGAGAATCAAGAAGAAACAAAATACACAAAGAAAAAATTATTAATACATAACATTCAAGTGTGTGTGACCTGCCTAGTCATCGTCCACATCACATGGTGAGTCATCTAACCTTGCAAGAGTCATAGGTCTTAGGGAGTCAAATGACAAGTGTCATATTCTATCATAGAATCTGTCATTGTCATTTGCATTAGTGCATCATAGGAGTTACATTCCTTATTTGGAATTGTAACTCCTCCTTTAGTGGTGTCATATGCGTCAGTCACATCATATGCGTCAGTGGCGTCATAGGAGTTACTTTCCTTGTTTAGGCATGGGGGTTACACATCACCCCTATTTGTACTTCCTTTTTTCGATCTATGAGGATGAGCAGACCTATTTTCTTATTTGCATATTCTTTCCATTATTCGAATCTTGCTTATTGCATTGGAGCTACGACATTACCATCAGAGTGCAACTTCATTGTGGTGCATTGTTTCGATATCGGTTCTCGCATATCCCTCTTTCATGGTATCAGAGCGCGAGGTTTCAGTAAAATGTGGACTCTTCATTTATCAGTTGCATATTACTTTTGGTTTCTTCTTATTTCCTCGTGAAAATTTTTTTTATGATTACTTTGGAATCGTATTTCTCACCTCACGTTGAGGTTTCAGTAGTTGTGCTTTTGAAGTGTATTTTGGTCGATTTGCATTATCATTTTGTAGTAGTTTTCATGATTGCTTCTATATCTGAGCTTGAGTTTGTTTTGGGGACGTTTGGTTCACCTGTTGTTTCAAGTTGTTTTTGCAATCTCATTTTACTTTTCATTTGAGCTTGTTCTTGGTCTTTTCTTCATGGTGGTTCTTTGGGATCCTTGAACCTTGAGCTTGATTTGTGTTCTTTGCACGACTCACCTATTTCCTAGAATTCACTATTTGGATCGACCTTCTGGTTTGGTGCTCAGATTCCTTTGCATGGTTGGTTGTTGTGGTTTCACGGTTTTGGATCAACTAATGCCTTGCATTTCTTTGAGAATTCACCTTGACCTCTATGCTTTCTGTTTGGTTAGTCATGTTTCTCATGGCACTGAGCATTGTTGTAACCTTTTGAAGCCATCACCTCTCTTCATGTGTTTCCAGTTTATTCTCCATTGGATACTTTACTACATGGACCTGAGCATTGAGTCCTCAACCTTTTCCATGGTAGATTGTTCACTGTGGTCACTTGCTCCTCATTTTTGACCTTTGATTCATTTTCATCGCCTCATCTTAGGTTCTATGGGTTCTATTAGGCTCTATGTTGATCTTTGCCCTCCATGGGTTCAACTATCTAATGCTTGTTCTTTTCATCACACTTGGCACCTCATGACTATTCTGCTTGAACCAACTTTCAAACTTTGGTGTTTACACAAGCTCCCTGGATGACTCGGTCACCTGGCTGGGCATTGCATATCTGGATCCACTTCCACTTCAATCATTACACTTGATGCTAGGTGCCATCTATCCCTCAATCACCTTCTGGGCTCAACATGACCAACTACTCAACTTTGACCTCTACCTCAACAGATCATTTGATTGTCAAGCTTGGTTCAGTTAACTCTATGTTCACATTGATTAACTCACTTGTGCTACCAACAACCTCACCCAATCCATGGTCAACTTGAAAGTAATTTCGTGCATCCAAAGAAACCCATCCCTTTTAGACTTGTTTGGCGGTTAAAACAATCCTATTTTTAATGTTTTAAGGAAAAAACATTCTTATCTTGGCATTGTAATATTTTTTGGGACCTATTTTTCTTGTATTTAATGTCCTTCATTCATGTGTCGAAGATGGAGGGTGAGGTCCGGGGTTGGCAGGAGGCTAATCCCCCTCGCAAGAAAAACAAACCCTACCTAAAATTTGATGCCATTTCCAATGAGTACCCACACGACACCCTTTGCACCCATTTCAGGAACTTTTTTAATCCATTTGCAGGGCTTATTGGCATTTTCCATCAGTTGTGGGAATCATTTTCTTGCTATAACTTTTGACTCGCTGCTCGGTTTTGAGTGCTTCTTTAGTCAAAGTTGCATGATTTTTCACACATTACGTGATGACATTGTCAATTTTGTAAATGCACTACTTTATAAAGTGTTACATTATGGGGGGGTTCACTAGTACTCTTGGGCCTTTTCACACGCAAGATGCATTATCGGCTGAGTCCAACGTCTTGCATTTGTGCACCTTGCATTTTGCTTCCACATCATGGAGGGTGCTCTTTCTAGACTTGAGCATCATAGGATCACCTTATAGCCTCCACCACTTCTTACTGGGAGAGATAACTATTCAGCATGGCATGCTTCTATGGAATGCTACTTCACCTATGAGGGTCTTTCACACTTCTTGCTTGGGCCAGTTCCTGCACCCACTGATCATCATCATCTTAATGATTTTCTCAACACTTGTGACTATATTTTTGGTACCATGATGATGCATGTCTCTCCATCTCACTGGTTTCACGTGGCAGACTCAGATCCACCCCACCATGTCTGGAGCATTCTTCAGTCCCTCTATGGAGACCCTTCACATACTGTCGACATTGTTGTTGTTGTTGATTTAGTTGTCTCCTCTATTTCTTCATGTGATGACAGTTCCACTGACACAGACTCACTTGGTTCTACTTCTGATGATGAGGATTGTGCACCTAGTTCTGATGTTGAGAGTACTACAGAGGACTCTTCTCCTCCTTCTCTCACTATTCCAGAGAGTGTTGACACATCCCACATCTCATCAGATATTGAGCAGTCTCCTATACAGTATCATACAGTCATCACACCCACCTCTTTTCCACCTTCAGTAGTGTGTGAGGCCCCTTTCAATCCTCCACCTTCATTGGATGACTCATACCTATCTGACATCACTCTTCTATTTGTTTAGCCCCCTCATTGGGATGAGTATCTACCTGACCTACGTCATCTTTTAGCAGAGTACACTTGTGATGTACTACAGGTTCCTCATCCATCTACAGGTATTTCAGAGGAGTTCATCATCTCCATTGTTGGGAGTGCCCCTTCTAGGACTCTTACCACTTCCACTTTTCCGGAGACCTTCATTGATCCACCCTTGCTTGTGGATCCATTTTCTATTGTGGGGGATGTTTTTTTGCCTTCACATCAGTTGGAAATCCTTTCTATAGGTGTTCACCCTTCATACTCTGATAGTTCTACA
This sequence comes from Taxus chinensis, assembly GCA_019776745.2. NCBI lineage: Eukaryota > Viridiplantae > Streptophyta > Pinopsida > Cupressales > Taxaceae > Taxus > Taxus chinensis. The sequence continues at coordinate 65,906 of JAHRHJ020003469.1, read as the reverse complement.
CTCATGACATTACCTTCGGTTCCTTTGCACTCACTTGCTAGACCTATGTCACACTTTCATGGACTAGACTCAGAGTTCTTCATGTTGTTCCTTTGGTTTCCTTCGCGGAGTGGGTCAGACTTCCAACACGTCATTTATGTCCTTCCTAAGGGTAGGCACATAGTTTGGTGTGCAGGATGGCTCCTCTTTAGTCCAGAGGCAGAGGATCTCGTGATCGACATTCTTTTGGGAGACTTCTTAGATCTGTAGATTTTAGATCTGTCCATGGCATCTTCTACATCCCTCTCGTCTCCCTCTTCTTCTCTCTTCTTTCTTTTCCTTTTTGTACATGGGCACCTTTTTTAGGCTTATCTATGGTCGGAGACTCCATTCATCTTTCTTTTCTTAGATTAGAGAGTTGTTTGTATCTTGGGGGGAAGTCATTCCTTTAGTTTTCTAGGCCCCATTGGCACATCTTTCTTAGTTGTCTAGGGGAGTCTTATTTTCTGTTCTGTCTTACCATGACCTCTACCTCGGCTTCGATGAAGGGGGGGTGTTGGTGTGTGTGACCTACCTAGTCATCGTCCACATCACATGGTGAGTCATCTCACCTTGTGAGAGTCATAGGTCTTAGGGAGTCAAATGACAAGTGTCAGATTCTTGTCATAGAATCTGTCATTGTCATTTGCGTCAGTGCGTCATAGGAGTTACATTCCTTATTTGGAATTGTAACTCCTCCTTTAGTGGTGTCATATGTGTCAGTCATGTCATATGCATCAGTGGCATCATAGGAGTTACTTTCCTTGTTTAGGCATGGGGGTTACACAACACCCCTATTTGTACTTCCTTTTTTCGATCTATGAGCATGAGCAGACATGTTTTCTTATTTGCATATTCTTTCCATTGTTCGAATCTTGCTTATTGCATTGGAGCTTGAGGTTACCATCGGAGTGCAACTTCGTTGTGGTGCATTGTTTCGATATCGGTTCTCACATATCCCTCTTTCAGTGACATGGTTAAAATTTATATCAATTTTTACTATTGTTTCATGTTCCTTTATTTATTTATATTTCATTTCCTATTTCCTCTAATTGAGATGGAATAATTCTATGATTTATTAGATAATGGATTATGCAATACTCCCATTAACATAACTCTCTTCTCACTTTCCCACTATTTCTCTACACTTCTCTCATCTCACATTTCTAAATTATCCCCCTCTCTGATCTATTTTTGTAGTTACAACAAGGGTTTTACTGCATATTCCCTGGTCTTTGACGACCCCAAGGTGTTAGATCTAGTCTACACATAATTTACAATTTTCAATAAATGCTAGTTGATCCATCTTGCACGAAATGGACATTGTCCCATAAGCATTGAAAGAACCCATCTTTTGTCCTGATAGAATATTTCATTAGTATGGTGTTATTGAGCCATTAGGGTTCCAATATAGTAGAGTCGTTTCTTATATATCCTTACACAATTTGAAAACTGTGAACATGTTTTTTGGATCCTTTATGCATATGAATGGGATAATGAAATAATATTGTCAGTAGCTAACAATTTCCACAGTTGTAAAGCTATGGTATCTATAAAGAAACAAAATGGTCGTATAAATTATACACTTCTTGCATTTTTTTTTTAGTTCCCTTTTCCTATTGGTATCTTGATCTACATTTCATTTTCTACTTTTTATGATTATCTTATAAATTAAAAAAAAAACTTATATTCCTTTCAAACCCCTTCGTATCAAGTATAATTTCTTTAGAAATATTATTTTATACAATTAGTTCTAATTTTATTGTATTAAATCTATCACATTTGAATTTTAATGTTTATGGGTATAAGAATTACATTATTAATATAAAACCAACTTCCAAATACTTGTTTCGGTGAAACCATAATTTATCGAACCCATCCTTAAGGTTTCACATTTTGGTGAAATCTCATCTTATATTAAACCAAACCTTAAAATTTCTTGAGGAAAACACATTTTTATGTAATATCATTTTGAGGCTTTGCTATCATATTTGTAATTGGATTTGTGCTCTCTAATTTTTATATATTCTTATCTTACCTTTTTTCTGAACTCACAATTCGAATTTGAAGTTTTATATATTGTTTCTCTATACTTACATATTCTTAAAATAAGTTCTTAAACTAGTTATAATTATTCTTCACATGTTTAAATTTTATTTCAATCTTGCATATATGAATGATATAAGCTTATTAGCATCAACTTATTAAATTTCTTCTTTGAAATGAATGATAACGATGAAGAAATAATTTGATGGTGATGATTAATTAATGGCTATGAGTTTGAGTTGTTAGAGATAAGATAAAGATGAATAAATTGATAACATTAAAAAGGGAACATTAATGTTAAAAATATTGAATGATTTCCATAATTACAAAATTGGATGGATTAAGTAATTAAGAACAATTAGTAAATGTAAATAAAATGGTTCAAAATATAGATACAATAAATATTATAAATATAAGTGTCTAAACCATGTGATGTGAAATACAGATAAAAATGCTACTCTTGAAAACTCAAAGTAAATTAGGGTTAGGGGATTAGATAGATAACACTATTTTGTGAAGTCTCAAACTATCACAAAAATCTAAAAAAATGTGGAAATGGGTTATGCAGGAAATTCCATCATTGTTGTTGTAAGCAGGGGAGAGAGAAGAGTTTTAAAAAAGAGTGCAATGAAGGATCATCTGAAATATGATAGAAATGTCTTGCACACACCAGTCTACTTCTACGTGGGAACATAACTCTATTCTACTTGTCCCAACTCTTTTGGTGGTTAGATGGCGGGACACCAAATGTAACCTGGATGAAGAGTGAGAAGTGGTGAGCTTGTTCCACTTAAGAAGAAAACTGGTGCAGGGCCAGATGGCGACGTCTAATCAGAGTGATCCAGTGGAGTATCAGGGATATGTAGTTGAGCCAGATTGATGTCACATTAGAATGAATGAATCCAGTGAACTTTCTCAAAGTTTTTACCAATGGTTGATGAATAGGAAGGAAATTCATCTAGTTGCAATGGAGTCAGCATGGCCATTAAGTGATAAGAGTGTTGTAGACCCATGCATAGGTGTCAAGGGTTGGTGCTTGTGCAACCTAAGTAGGCCAGTAGCATGTTGCTAGAGACTTTGTGGGAGAAGAAGGCTTAGTGTTGATAAGATTTCAGAATGTGGAAGATCATAAAGGGAAGCATGGGAGTGTGGGTCCCATGACGTCACTGAGGTGGATAGTTCATGTGAAAATTGGTGTAGAAATAAATCCTTTATTGTGAAGAAGAGTGAAGGGATAACACTTGGTAGAGTTGAGGTGCATGGTGCAGAGTAACTTGAAAAATAGGTAGGTTAACATAGCACTGAATCATGTAGGTAATTGAATTATTTCCCCATTAGTATATTGTAGACAGAAATTGATGCACTGAATATCAAGATCAGATGAATCTTGGAATCAGGTTGTGAAGTGATGTCAAGTTGATACTCGAGCCATGAAGTTGAAAAAAAGGCTCTCCCTTAGACGAATCAAACTGGTGATTTGTGAAACCTCTTAATTTTAGGTTGGCAGTAGTGGCAGTTGGTTCATTTCCATGAGGAAAGAAATGTAGTGTTTTCAGAAGTGCAAGTAGATCAGTCAGGTTGTAGTGAAATGAGGTATTCCTAGTGAAGAGCTTGACAAAGGATCAACATCAGAGGAATAGTTATGTTATGGTGTTGGTGAAAGTGTTGAATAAGGGAAACATTGTGGTGAAGTTTTGGTGAACCAAGCCCCTATATCAGGTGGAGAATTTCATGGTGTGGGTGGAAGTGTTGTATGACTAGTTCTAGTGGTAGTGAAACCATGCAGTGGTTTGTCAAGAAGTATTGAGTTTGTTGGAAGTTCTCCAGGTTATGTCCAATAGTTATTTCCTTGACAAAACACATAACAAGCTTAGTACAATCAAACTTTAGACATTTATTTATCCCAGGTCTCATACTACTATTTAGAAGGTTCTTGAGGGAAGAAAGTACTAATTAACCCCTGTATTTTGGCCAATTTATTTTATTTTACTTCTTCATTATGAACCTCTTACACCCATAGGCCCAGTCATATTTTTTCATCTCGCATTATTTTAGCCTCGATTGGGGCACCCAGATTAGTATTGGGGCACCCGTGGGTGCCCTGGTCCCACCATGGGCACCCCAATCCTTCTAGAGATTTCCCGCCACTTTTTGGGCTCTTTCTAGCCATTTGACATCTTTATCTTTCTTGTGGTCAGCCTTTTCGGGGTTAATTACAAAATTAGACCAAGAGAACCCTATAAATATAAAGTTATGAGACCATAATGAGGGACCTAGCATCACTTACTACTATCACTCCATCTAGAGTTGCATCCATCTATTGCATTAGAGATCACTTGCATCCACATAGCTCCATCATCAAGGCACAAGGCTAGGACATCTGCATCACACTTCATAGGGGGAGGGATTCTATTCTATTCCATGCACACATTCTATTACATTTTCTACACATAGTTATTGCTCGCTACTTCACAAAGTGTGACTGGCACAAGAGAAACCTAGGGCATGTTCACACACACTTGCACATAGAACTACATCGGGTCTGAGATGTAGTGCAACACTCAGTTAGTAAGTCCACCATTGTGGCAGTTGAGGTCAGTCCAACCCCTTCATATGCATTTTTCTTTTTTAGGGTTTGATGCTTGTTTTGGGGTCTTGTAGGTCTTTCTTCCATCTTGAGTTATTGGCGACTTCTGAACACAGATAAAAATTGATGCAACAGACAATGAAGGTTTTATCACCACCTTTCAGCCCTATGAAGATTAGATTCAGAGATTTTGCACAGACCAGGGTGCACCAGATTGCAGACCAGAGCACCCACAGGTGCCCTAGTCCTCCTCCAGGTGCTCCAGTCTAGCTAGATCCTCCACTCCATCTTTTTCAGCACTCCTACACAGTCGTTCCTACTTTTGATTTTTCCAGTCTCCTCTGCGACACAGTCCCACATATCTCGTCAGTTGAGTTCTTTCCTCTTCTTCTTGCACATTAGGGTTTCTATTTTCATTAGTTTTATTTACTTATCTCATTTACATATTGTCTTAGTGCATTTATTTACTACATTTATATGTCCTCCTAGATTAGATTAACTATCCCTTACTACACTAGTTAGTTAATTTTAGTTAATCATTTTGGTGAACCCGACTTGTTCATTCATGCTTCCACCTTCTTCATTCCTAGGGTTGAGTCATCATGAATATCTCAATCAATGATTACTTGCTTGCAAATCTTGATTTATTACATAGAGTACAACATTTTCTTGCTACTACTCGTATTCATGTTGACATGCATCCTGATTCAGTTTATCAAGCATTTGTTGATGCATTTTCTCCACACTTAGTTTTCAAGTCTAACCTTCCCACTGATGTTCACACTTTTGATAATGACCCACCTTTGCATATCATATCTCACATTCATAATGTCGTTGTTAAGCACACTCTCATTGATAATGGATATGAGCTTAACTTGTGTCCTATGTCATTCCTTGAAGTTTTAGGTCTCTCCACTCATGATGTTAGCCCATCTAGTATTTCATTTCGTGCTTATGATGGTTTTGTCCATCCATGTCTTGGTCACATTACATTTCCCATTACTGTTGGTCCAAAGACTATCCACACTGTCTTCTTTGTTGTTGACTTCTAAGTCTCCTACAATTGTCTCCTTGGTAGGCCATGGCTTCATGCCATGCAAGTAGTCACCTCCACTGTACATCATTGTGTCAAATTTTTACATGAGAACATGGAGTATACCATATTTTGTGACCACGACCCATTCCAGTATTGCGACTAGGATCCTAATACTAGTTTTCCTATTCCACACACAGATATCACTGACGAGTCCCAACCTATCGAAGAACCACTTCACCTACTACCACTTGACGGTACCATTTGTGTGATAGATGTAGTTCCTTCTATGCCACCTGTTACTACTACTACTATGATTCCTCATTAGGGGCCTATCCAACCTATGGACATGTCACTCTATCACATCCACCTTCTCATGCACCACCTACCTTAGCACGCCCACCATTCACTTGCACACTCTTCATGAATGGTTCATATTGGGAACACATTCCATTTGACCCTACATGTGATGTCACTATATGTACACATGAGGGCTTAGCTCACTTAGGCCTTACTTTTGAGGACCTCCACCCTACACTCATGCTCCTCATCTTTATTATGGGTATGTCATCATCACTGTCACCTATGGTCTTCATATCTTTCATCTCACGATATTTCTTGCATGAAGCCATCGATCTTCACCACTCACATTAGGAGAATCTTGGCTTACTTATATTGGAGGCACCTTAGATCCTAGTCATACAGACATTTCATTTCCTATGCCCTTTGGTCATGTTTTCATCTGCAATAGCTCTTTCCTAGGTTATACACAAAATCTTACTCATTGGTATGCACACAGTTTCCCTTTTCCTCCATTTACTGATGAGGAATATGCTATGGGCATGTACACCTTACACCTCAATGGCTCACTATGTGATCAACCAGACATTGTTGCTTATCAGGTTACTAATGCTTACTCATTCGATTATGACCCAGAGGATGATGATCTTCTTGATGAATTTACATGATCTTCTTACATACACTTGGGGGCATAGCATCTTACCTTCCCCCCTCACATCTTCTTAGCATAGCTGCATTTATCCTTATCATATTTTTCCTACATTCATCTCCTCACATTAGGCATATTCATCATACATTCTAGCATCATTACCTAATGACACACTCTAGTGCTATGGTTCACACTTGACTGTTGAGGGATTATGACACATGAACCTCACACACACACATCAATACCATACATATCACTAGCATATTAGCATTACTACCTTTTACATTTCATCACCCCTTTTATCACACACTGATTGTGCTTTGCATACATACACATTACATACACTCATCATACACATATTTCTAGTCTGCATACCTTGCATTACATTTCTTACATGGGTATCTTCATCATCATATACATTTACATTGTCTACCTTGCATTTATAGGCATATTCCTTGCATATTGTGTCTCCTACTAGTTTTCATCACATTTACATATTGGGCTTGTCACTCATATACACCATGTTTTCTTATATTCATCACATAGCCTATTCATCATACATACTATTACATTATATTATGCATTTCCACACCACATACATTTACACTGTCATTTATGCATCTCATATAGGTTGCATATATCTTGCCTTTAGAGCCTCCCTTACCATATTACTAGCATCATACATACATTTACTAACCTTACGCTACATATAGGAGTTACACATTGTTTCACCATATATACATACACCATACATTCTACATTTAGTCTACAAATTTTGACATTTACCTTTACACATCCTACATTATGATAGTCATCATTATGCATACATACATCATATCTACACTTATCTTATCTTATCTACATATTACATTATTTTTTGTCTACATACCATTACATATTACATATTTTACACACATATTCTACATATTATACTATTCTTCATACATATAGGAGTCTAGCATTACATTATCTATTCATCTACATACATTACATTCATTTTACACATTGTATTACATTTTACATTTCTAGCATTACATCATTCTACATTATATGCATCTACACATCTACATCCTATTCATATTCTATCACATTGTCATTACATACATACATATACTACATTTCTTCTATGCACTTGCACTCACTACCCGATGATGCACTTTAGTTCCTCGGTCCATACTCAACTGCCACAGGGTTTACAAATAAATGGACCTTACACATTTACTACATTGACCTTTCACCATGCACTGACACTCCTAGGCTAGTGACATACACTTTAGGCTAAATCCTCACCTATTCTCGATCATTTTTACAGTGGTATACACCTTAGGTTACATCACCACTCCCTTTCACTATTTCATCTCTAGTGACATACGCTTTAGGCTAAATCATCACCTATTCTATCATTTTGTAGTGGTATACACCTTAGGTTACATCACCACTCCCTTACTATTCATCTCATAGTGACATACACTTTAGGCTAAATCATCACCTATTCTATCATTTTCTAGTGGTCTACACCTTAGGTTACATCACCACACCCTCCTTACATTTTGTAGTGATATACACTTAGTGCTAAATCATCACTCATCCATTCATCTTATAGTGATATACGCTTAGGCTAAATCATCACTTATACATTCATTTAGTCATGATATACGCTTTGGCTATAGGGTTCATGCACACATCATCGCTAGGTCACATCTCATCACTACACATACACATTCATCACAGCACATTAGACACAACACACACTTCGACCATTTCCTGATGATGCACTCTCATTTATGGTTCATTCTTGACTGCTGAGGGGGAAAAAAAATGAACCTCACTTGCATACATTTCCATCCACTCAGGGGGGCACATGTGGCTCCTATCACTCCATCTTGCATTCCATTCCATCCATCCACAACATACTGCATATTATGGTTACTTTTACTCTTGCTTACTTTTGTTGTTCATGATAACTTTATTACACATGCTAGTTTGATTACTTGTATGTCATTTATCTATACCATCCACACATGCATGTTCACACCTTTTTCTAGTTGTGATCACAGATACAGGTCTCTTACACACAACATGGATGCTCACCTTCTACCCTTCCTACACTGGTCACTGGGGGCATCCACATTCATCTCTTCTAGGTGTTATTGTTTCATTTTGTACTTAGCACTTTACATTACTTGCTTATACACACTTTTGACATACTACTTATCTTTCTAACATGCTAATGGGTGCTTCATGTGCACCATTTTTTATGCAGGATATTTGTTTCCATACTTGTTTGATTACATTGTTTTGTTTGCTATTGTTTGCAGGCCTTGCCCTATGTTTGGTGTGCACACTTGTTTGTTGTTTGCAACCATGATGGCCTTGTGTGTCTTGCGACATCATGAGTGATGTCCCATGTTTGCAGCCCACTTTGTGTGGCTTACTTGTCTTCTTGCATGTTTACATTACTTTTCTTGGTAGCTTACACACTGTTTGCATAGCTTATACATTGTTTTCTACATGCATGCATGTTTACACTTGTCTTTGGCTAGCCTTCTTGTTTGTGTGTGCCTTGGTTTCTACCAAGAACTTTTTAGGTTACAACATACATGTGGTTGGTCCTCTTTTGGGGCCACATTCTCCTATCAGTGACGTCGCATGCACCCCCAAAGAGGGGGGCATCATTTGGGGGTTTTACATACTAACACAAAGATTTACACCAGTTCAGTTCACTTTCCTCCCTTGGCATTGTGGGTTACATACAATGAGTGGGTTCAAACCAGTCTACAAACCCCATACACAATGGATTTTATAGGACATGGTGTCCTTAGCATTCTGGGAAGTAGTTACAGGCTTGGAGGTTACAGTGGGTGTGCCTCTCTACACTACTTCGGCCAGTGGCATCAGATCACCCAAAAAACTAGGACGATACAGAGATCTCTACACACATTCAAGGAAGTAGTTAGAGCTTGGAGGACACAAAGCATTTCCTCCCTACACTTCTTCAGCCTATGGCATGAGATCACCCAAAAAACTCGCAGTACAGGATATCCTTCTACACTCTCTTCTCTCGACATGGATCAGGTGCACATGTTCCATTTACATTTACATTTTGCATTTACATTTACATACATACATGCATCTTTTACATAGTGTTTTTACACTTACATACATACATATTTGACTACTTGATCATTTTCTCCTTGCAGGTCTGGTCGTATGAGAAACAAGCAGTCAAATGGGGGAAACAACAAACAACAACAAAACAACAACAACACTCCACAACATCACACATGCTTTACTAACCATGCAGGTACACTACACACATCAACAGCTACACACGCATTCCACCCTAGGTTCACTCTCATCACTTTTTCTTTGCACATTTTTCATCTTTAGTTTCCACGCTCCTCCATATTTTTTTTCATTCCACACTTTGTCTAGTCCTTTGGCACACCTTCTTCATCACTCTACATTGGTATCAGGTACACATCTCTATCTACTTTATGTTACTGAGCTTTCCACTCACCAACATAAAGTGGGGGAAAAATGTAGTCACAAAATCATGCACTTTAGACATTTATTTATCCCAGTCTCATACTACTATTTAGAAGGTTCTTGAGGGAAGAAAGTACTAATTAACCCCCATCCTTTGGCCACTTTATTTTATTTTATTTCATCATTACAAACCTCTTGCACCCATATGCCCAGTCATATTTTGTCATCCCATGTTATTTTAGCCTCGACTGGGGCACCCAGATTAGTACTGGGGCACCCGTGGGTGCCCTGGTCCCACCAAGGGTGCCCTGATCCTTCTAGAGCTTTCCCACCACTTTTTGGGCTCTTTCTAGCCATTTTACATCTTTATCTTTCTTGTGGTCAGCCTTTTCAGGGGTTAATTACAAAATTAGACCAAGAGAACCCTATAAATATAAAGTTATGAGACCATAATGAGGGACCTAGCATCACTTACTACTATCACTCCATCTAGAGTTGCATCCATCTATTGCATTGGAGATCACTTGCATCCACATAGCTCCATCATCAAGGCACAAGGCTAGGACATCTGCATCACACTTCATAGGGGGAGGGATTCTATTCTATTCCATGCACACATTCTATTACATTTTCTACACATAGTTATTGCTCGCTACTTCACAAAGTGTGACTGACACAAGAGCAACCTAGGGCATGTTCACACACACTTGCACATAGAACTACATCGGGTCTGAGATGTAGTGCAACACTCAGTTAGTAAGTCCACCATTGTGGCAGCTGAGGTCAGTCTGACCCCTTCATATGCATTTTTTTTTTAGGGTTTGATCCTTGTGTTTTGGGGTCTTGCAGGTCTTTCTTCCATCTTGAGTTATTGGTGACATCTGACATACAACAAAAGTTTGATGCGACAGATAACAAAAATTTCAGATCACCTTTCAACCCTATGAAGATTAGATTTAGAGCTTTTGTGCAGACCAGGGCACCCAGATTAGACCAGAGCACCCATAGGTGCCCCAGTCCTCCTCCAGGTGCTCCAGTCCAGCTAGATCCTCCAATCTCCATCCTTTTCGGAACTCCTGCACAGTCATTCCTGCTTCTGATTTTTCCAGTCTCCTCTGTGACACAGTCCTGCCAAGCATCTTTATCAGCTGAGTTCTTTCCTCTTCTCTTCTTACACATTAGGGTTTCTATTTTCATTAGTTTTATTACTTATCTCATTTACATTTTGTCTTAGTGCATTTATTTACTGCATTTATATGTCCTCCTAGATTACCATATAAATTCATAGTCTTTAGTCAGAAAAGAGACCATAGGTGATGGTATTTTACTAAAATCTTCTATAAATCTTTTTCATAGCCATCATGTCCCAAGAAATTATTACCTATGTCTAAGTGGAAGGTGTTATAAGTTGTCTAATTAATTCATATTTTGCTTGGATCTACCTCAATTCCCTCTCTTGAAATATGATTCCCAAAAAACTATCCCCTGATCTACCATGATCAAACACTTTTCATGATTAAGTCACAATTGGTGTTTCTCACACCTAATCAACACCTTATCTAGAAGTTGTCCAATGATTTTTCAAAGGAGTTTACATAAATTACAAATTCAATACATAGATCTACACATTCATTGTTTACATTTACAAATATGGATAGCATTGCTCTTTGGAAGATGGTTAGGTGCATTGAACATTACAAAGGAAGGACTCTATATGCAAAGGTACCCCAAGGATAAGTAAAGGTTATTTTGTCTTGATCCAACTCAAGAGCCACCTAGTTCTGATTGTATCACTAAATCCATTTAAAAATAAAAAATATTCCTTTCCTTCCATTGTCCAAAACTTGGCCAATAAAGGGTAGAGAAAAATAATATCTCTATGTTTCTTTGTTCAATTATTTATATTCTATGTTGACCCTCCATTTCCCATTTTTATTTAGCATTATGATCAACAGATGCATCTATTGGTTGTTTAAGATGGGTTATATAAAACCTACTTGTAGCAAATTTTCTATTTATGATTTTACAATATCTCTAAGTGTTGGATTTATTCTTCATTAGGGTTGCATCTTCGTGTTTCACATTCTATGGTATAGATATGGTGTTTGCATAAATGAGGATGAATTTCCCTAATATCACTATATTCCCAATAAAAATACTTTAAGTGGGAGCTTCAGATTGCAAATAGCTTGGATTCATATTCATTTGTCAACCTAGTTGTTAATATTTAATGGTTTCCTTGGTTGTACTTCAATTTTATTAGTTCTTGGATGAATCAAGGTTAATGAGGGAAAGTCACTTAATAATGAATTCAATGGAAATATATGAGGCTATAACCTATGTAGTGTTACCATATCCTCACCGAAAATTTCTCCTTCAAAATTACATGATAGGGGTAGAGAGAAGATGTTATAGTTTGTTCCTTTATGTCATATTTATCTCCATGGCATTTACTTAATGTATCATTTGCATGTATTTATAATATGATGTCTCTTATGGAAGAAATACTTCCCCTAATGCTTCAGTTTCATCAGGATCATTTACCTATAGAGAGTTATCTATAAATAAATTTTATCATGTGGGTATAAACAAATCTTCTTTGGATTCAATCAATTTGAGATAGTCATATCTCGGATCTACAATCTATAAGGGTATAATTTTTTGCAAGATAAGGTCAAAATTAAAGGATAACCTTTCATTTGAGTTTTGGTTTCAATATCATGAAATCTACAGGGTACACTCAATATTCTATAGTGACTACAATGAAAAGATTTAATGATCCATTTGGGTTTTGCAATGGTTTCATCAGCCATTCACATGACTGTAGTAGTTGGTTACATGTTGGTTAGAGACAGAGTTGAGACCATATCAACGTTCATAACATTAATAGAAGTTCCTAAATCTACAAAATGAGTTATAACTGATGTTTACATTATAAACAGTCACTACGTGACTTCTTGTATCTTTATACTTGGGAGGAATAATATTTTCAATCAATAAATGCAACTATCTAGTTTCTCATCTACTTGTATGGTATTATGGTTACTATTTTATTTTTCCTAGAGTTTGCATACATAATTCTTTAATAGTATTATTAATATCATAAACATACCTAATGGTTTGTATCAGTGGAATTCTAATACTAAAATATTTTTTAGTTCTTGTATAAGTTCAGATTCAGTGATTTCATTATGTTGTTGATTTACTTCTCTTTTTTAGTCTCTTTAAGATAAATGGCATAAGTAGAAGAATGAATAGTTTTGATAGGTTGGGCTCAATATGCAGTGGTGGATCATGAGTTGATTGTTCTAACTCTTCTTTTCTTCATATATTTCTTCAATTACCGATGAAGAAGATTGTGGAAGAGTCTTTCTTGAATGAAGACTTGAGGGTGATGAAGACACTATATTTTATGGTTTGCTACCATTCAAATATTTTCTTAATAGAATTCTGATTGTCTCATTCAATGAAATGAGTTCCTCTATCACTAGTCTAGCTTGATGGAGCACCATACATGCTAATGATATTTGCCTAGAGAATTCTTCATTAATGTGGCTGTTGCACAATCCTTGTAATAGGTGTTTCCTATAGTTTCCCTGAAAAGTTTCAATTTTAAACATTTCAATTGTGATGTAAAAATTTTCTTTACCAAAAAGTGTAAGAGTGAAAATAAGAATGTGAAATTCAAGTTTCTTTTGAAGTGTAATACATCAGAAAGAGGTTGCACAATTCATTTCTAGTCAACCATGATTTTTTCTAAGTTGTCTTAAGTTGGCAAAAACCGATCCCTTAAATCTTGCATGCATGGTTGATGATATAATATCAACAAATATAGAAATTTAGGCAAGATAAGGCTCTCAAAAACTATGTCAAAGAATAGTTCAATCAAGAAGAGGTCTGAATTCATCAAGGTCAGAGATGGAGTGGTAGGTTATTAATGTGAAGGAGCTAGTATTTGGAGCTAGAATCCAAGAATTACATAAGCACAATGTGTATGACAAACTCCTATAGATCAATAGGATTGGTATTTTAACCTCACAGACGTGACATTGCAAAGAAAGATTGTTGACTCTCTATTGATTACATGCACTTTGATGGTCTTATAACGTAATGAGGTATGGTTAGAGGTTTGCAACTATGTTTTCTATCCTTTTCATGTTTTAATTGGACTGTGTATAGGGTTTCCTTATCTGTCAGCAAGCCTTAAAACGCTCTGTGTGTATAAATATGTTCACATGGGTGTTCATGACTGTCCTTCTCATAACGTTCAGGAATGGGATGATCTATAATATACAATGAAATTTAGTTGGTGCTCTTGAACACTGTGCCAATTTCCATGTTAGAGGAATCAACATGAACATGCATCAATTTACTTTTGTTTCAACCAATGACATTGCCCCAAATTTTAACCAAATGTATGCCCCATGATGTGGAAGAGATGTACCAAATTTTATAGAAAATAGAAAATTGTACGATGAGATCTTAATGACAAAAATTCTGAAACAGGGGAATATGACATAGAGCAGAGGAAGAAGGTAACATATATAAATTTTGATAAATCACTGTGTGTCAAGGCTTAAGAATGTTTGGGATGATGTTTTAAAGCTATTATAAGGTGTTTATATGATTTTTCAAGTTTTAATAATTCCTTTTGGATGGACTGCCCCCAACAGTCCTCGTTAAGACCTTCCTAGGACTGTTCTAGCTTGATTTTGTCAATGTTTGTTAGAGGAGACTCACTATGAAAACTCATGTATGTTATAAATCCCCTATAAGGCTGGAACCAATAGAAAATTTAGTATGATCACTACCCTAGTATTATATAGAGACCAAAAGTAATAATCTCAATCATATCATACTGGAGACAAAAAATCACGCACTTGGGTACATTACTAGGTCCTAATCACATACTAGTATTCATATGCTTCATATGGGAGAAAATTACAAGTTGATCACTATAATTGACCCCTTAGGTTCCCTTTTATTCTTCATTTTGACCTTACGGACCTCACTTCCTAGTCAGAACCTTCACATTTCACCTTTTCTGGCTTTAGACACCAGTACTCAGCCAAGACGCCAGTTTCTAGGCCCCCTCATCCCCTCTAGTCATCCTAGACCTATTTGTATTTAACTTGCTCCTTTTTGGGTCATTTCTAGTAGTTGGGCATCCTTATCTTGTAGGGGTCAGCCTTCTAGTGATCAATTACAAAATTTGAACAAGATAAGCATATAAATATAAAGTTATGTAGCCAAATTGAAGGACCAAGCTCTAAAAATCTATACTATCACCTAAGGTTACATCTTAAGAGCACTCAGAGAGCATATTTGCATCCATATAGCACCATTACAAGGGAAAATATATATCACATGCATAGGAGGGAAATTCATTTTATTCCATGCACATATTCATTACATCTAGCTACTTTTCTTGTTATCAAGTGTGACATGCACAAGAGCCACCTAGGGCATGATTTCGCACACATACACACATAAAACTACATTGGGTCTGAGATGTATTGCAATAATTGGTCATAAGATTACTTGTTTAACAGCTAAGGACAGTCTGACCCCTCATTTTTCATTTTTATTTTTTAGGATTTCATGTTATTTTGAGGGTTTTGCAGGTGATCTCTTTATTTTAGATTAATCGGTGACATCTGCGGGAGTGTTGTGATAGCCTAGCAAATGACAATGAGGTTTATGGATCAAGTAGTGACCCTAAAAAATCATCTTCCGACCTCCTGCACGCACCCTGACACCTAAGAAGGGATCTTAACACCCAAGCGCACTAGTACTAGTCCAAGCTCCCTGGTCCCTAATCCTCCTATACTTCTGGATTTTTCTAGGCTTAGTCATGACCTCCCATGTTCTTGTTCTGATAGTATTCCACCTTCACACATCACCAATATTTTTTTGAAATTATCTAAATATTATAACTCCTTATTGCACTTAGGGTTTTTACTTTCATTTCTTGTTGATTGAGTTATCTAGTGTACTTTACTACCACATCTACTTGTTGTAACATATCTTAGTATTTAACAAATTAATCTGCACATTTAGTTTTTATTAAAATCATTTGGTGAACCCATATTTCTAATCGTCATTTTTATGCCCATCACTCATAGTGGTCAATTAAAGAAGGTGATAGCACCATAAAGAAAGGGGATGAACACAATCAGCTTTGGGTGAAAATTAAGGAGAATTCATAGAGGAAGGCTAGATAAGAATAACATAGACCAGAACACAGATGCACAGTTGTTTTCGTGAAACAAAATCAAAACAAGAGATGCAGGGAATGCGAGAAGGCACAAAAAACACATAATCATGAGGGAGAGGTAAGAAAGAAGAATAAAAATAGTTACATTTATAGATGAATTGATGAGAGAAGAGGAGGAGAATGAGTGAAAATCTGATTTGAAAACTCCACCACCAACAACCAATAATGAATGCCTACAGTTATGTCAAATGCACTTCCCCATGTCTATTTGGCATGTAGGAGAAGGAAATAGGCAAGACATGAATCAAATCAGGTGGTTGGAGCAATCAGATCCTTCATTAATGGCATGAGAGATGTTTTCTAACTTCTTATCTACCTAATCCCGCCAACATTTGAACTCAAGTGATCTGGAGTGTAACCCACGTCATTAGCTATTTTTTCATTTTCTCCACATGTATCACTTTAGCTGGTGGATGCAAGGATTCGACGTCTTGTTGGCACACTTTGGTAGGTTGCGCAAGTGCAATACACTCAACTCTGATAGATTGCCACGTGGCACAAATACTGACGTAGAAGAAGGCACGAATGTGTGCACAAAGGAGAGATACACGAAAGGAAAGTAGAGGATGCGCAAAATTAACGTGCACGCATCGGCAATGGAAATGACTATTTATAAGAGGAAAGTATAGAAGAGGGTGTGATCATCATAGGGTAATGTGTAGCAGCAAGAAGGTGGGTGCGCAAGGATGTCAAGAAAGCATGCTTATTGCGAAGCAATTTTGAGGCGTGAGTGAATGGGAGATGAATTTTTGGGAGGAAGGAGAATGCACAAGGAGTGCAAGAAAGGATAAAAATAAGATAGAGGAAGGGGAAAAAGGGAAGATGAAAGGTGTGAAACAAATGGAGAGCATGAGATGGCGTGAGAGGGACTTTAGCCAAGAAAACTATGTCAAGGAAGCAACCAGAGAGTGCATGTAACCTGCAATGTTGAACCTTTGAAGCTATAATTTGGATGTAGTTTATCAAAAGAGCTAGGGACAGTTATTTTGGACAACATTTTAGTGACTTTCAGGGCCATCTGCTCGCTAGATGAAGGAGATTAGTATCCTAGAGCATCCATTAGGCATGGAGTCAGTGTGTATATGAATTTCTGATCTTCAACTTTGAACAACTACCCCTGAAGTCACTTAGTGAAACTTTCTAAAACCTTCTCTGAATCCTGCAACATTGTTCATACCTGATGAAAGATGCATGGCATCCTAGGACGCCATCAAGAGTGGTCCTTTTAAAGAGGATGCCATCAATTAGAACATATGGTGCGCAATAGACTGCAGCCTCAAATGTCTTCTCTTTATTTTGTTCAAACTAGGATGGTACGCGCCAGAAGAAAGGAATGTCATCGTCATTTCTGACCAGCTGTATGTGCTAGGGTCTTCATTCTATTTAGGTTCGGTGCGTGGGAGATCATCATCCAGAAACATTGAAGTATCAGGTTTATTCTACACGTCCTCAGCAAGTTGTTTGCAGAGCATGCTACCTCTAACCAAATTTTTGGCTTTGATAATTACGTCATATTCCATAATCTTGGTAACCCACCTTGCTCTTTTCTCACTAATTTCTGCTCCCATGATGAAGTCTCTCACACTAGAGTGTGAGACTAACACCTTAACATGATTTTTGGCGAGCATACTTTTTAATTTCTTGAGCACGTGCATGATGGCATAGACTTGTTTCTTCACATGATCTATATGGGCTGAATCATAATCCTTCAGCATTTGACTGAAGAAATCCATTGGCTTCTCCAGTTCTTGTTCATTTTCTTATGTCAAAACAATAACAACACTGGCATCATCTCCATAAGCACAAGGGATGAAATAAGCACTTTTGAGTAATCTAGATTGATGAGTTTTGGTGCGCAAGAAATATCTTGCTTGATATTGTTGAAGCTCTCTCTTCCTTCTACTTTCCACTTGAAGGTTGTGTCTTTCTTGAGCATAAGGGTGATAAGATGAACCAGTCCCGAAAAGTTAGCAATGAATCTCCTAACAAAATTGATTTTTTCGAGGAAGGACTGTAAGGCTTTCTTATGTGCCAGCATGGAAAGTGCTAGGATGGCTGAAATGCTGCTCAGGATAGATGACAATGCCATCCTTAAAGACCACATGGCCCAACAAATTTCCCTATGCCACTGCGAAATTGCACTTCTTAGGGTTAATATATACCCCAAACTTTCTGCATCTCTCAAATACTTTCTCCAGGTGCACCATGTGATCCGTGCTTTGCTTTGAGAAGATAGTCTTGTCATCTAGGTAAACCAGGATGAACTCATTGATATATCCTTTGAAGGAAATGTTCATGGCACACTGAAAGGTCATGCACTACATTTGACAGACCAAAGGGAATCTTTTGATATGCATATTCTCCCCACTTGGTTGTAAACATTGTTTTGAATTGATCCTCTTCCTTGACCAAGATCTGATTGAAGCTATACTATCCATCTAGCATAGAGAAATCTTTCCGTTCCGGCCATAGTCTACAAAATCTGCTCCATAGAAGGTAAAGGATAATGATCCTTCAAGGATGCCTTATTCAAATCTTTGAAATTGACATAGAGTCTGATTTCACCATTATTTTTGTGCACTGGAACAAGGTTTGTGACGCAAGTAGAGTACTTGATCAGAAATATTATCTTTTCCTCAATGAGTTTAGATAATTCTTTCCTCATGAGGGGCTCTATCTTTGGATTGATTGGCTGCTCCTTTTGTCTAATGGGCTTGATACTAGGATCAAGGTCAATGGAGTGTTGAACAACACTTGGGTCAAATCCTTTGATGTCTTCATACTCCCATGAGAAAATATCACTGTACTTCTGACACAAAGAGATGAAGGCCTATTTTTTTATCATGCGCGCAATCTTTTCTAAGCAACAAATCCTTGCCACGCGCAATAGTGACTGGGGAGCAATCTTCTTGTGTCGCGCACATATACTTTTCTTCACCCTTGAAATCATCATCAAGGATGAAACATTTTCTCTAAGGTGACCATCCCTTTAGGAAACTTTTTTTTCTTGAGGTGGATCACTTGGTCACCATAGCTATCATGCAAGTCAGTGTGCATGCTTGAAGAGAACTCAGCTTCATTTTGAATAAACTAGATGATCTGTGCATCATTTTCAAACACTTGCCAACTAGCGTTGTTGTCTGGAATGGATGGCCTGATCACCATCTTAACATGTTGCGCATTTCTCTTGATAAAATCCTAGGTAGGTGAAAACTACAAACCAAGCACGGCCATCTGATTAGCTTCTTTGTTCATTTTCCTTAGCACCACCTATAGATTTAGAGCATCAAAGCTCTCAAGGAGGTCCCAAACTCTATGCTTATAAGCTTTGAGAAGTTTATTTTTTGTCACACACTTGTTTCTAACCTGGTGGATAACCAATTCTATGTCCCCAAAGATCTGCAACACCTTAATGTTTTTTCTTCTTAGCAATAATAAGACCATGCACCAATGCTTCATAATTTGCCACATTGTTGGAGCATGTGAACTGTAACTTGTGCGTGAAGAAGAACTTCTCATCCTTGGAAGAAATGAGAACAACTCTTATGCTCTGCATCATTTTTGCTTCTGGAACCATCAAAGTACAACTTCCACATACCAAAATTTTCTTCATTTTTTTGAGCGCGCGTAGCAGCACAACTTCTTCTTCAAGGATGTAATAAGTACCAAGCCCAGTTTCAAAAGATTTGAGATCTTCAGCATATGGATCAAATTTGTGATGCCTTTCTGCCCAGTCATCTAGCACTAAGTCAAGTAGAGGAGAAGGAATAAGCTGCTCTTTAGAAATTGAAAATTTTTCTTCTTGGATTAAGCAATTGGCTTGAAGAGGAGATGGGTCATATGACTCAACATGATAGGAAAATATTGGCTCAGCTTATTATGGTAAACTAGGTACCATACCTTGTCTTGAGTAACATATGGGACCAATTAGAAGACAAGTAACCACCCACTTTAGCAGTAAAATCTCTTGATAAACATAAGGCAAACAAAGGAGGTAGGTCAATGATTGACACATCTTGAGTTATAGTGAGGCTTAGACATGCATGGAGGGTTAACTCAAGATCCTTGATGACTCCTAAGGTGGTGATAGCTGAGCCATCAAGTTACAAGACTCTTTTGGACAAGGGGTTGTACTTAAGACCTAGGACATCAAAAATTTTCTTTGGCATAATAGAAGTGATAGCGCTTGAGTCAATCATACAATTATGCACGAAGTGTTTGCCTATGATCAAGGACATATAAAAGGGCGGTGTTTTGACAACCTTACTTGCTTCTCCTTTGTTTGAAATATATTGACAATAGCGCGTACCTTGTGGACAAATGGATCAGCATGTGGAAGTTAGGCCAAAGCTTCATGCAATAGGTCACACTGAGATGGAATGGTAAGGGCATCCCACATTGTGACATTTACATTTGTCTTCTTCATCTGGTCCACAATGTTGAATGGAAGACCCATTGACTTGTGCATTTGGGGCACAACAACATCTTTCTTTAATTATTCAGGCACAGAGGCATGGGCTTAGCTGGCATAGAGGCTTGACCTACCAAAGGAGGGGCATGCACTACTTCAGAAGGAGCATTGTGCAGAACCTCACGTGTAGGAACTTGTGCACCTTGACTATTGATGCCTTAGTTGCATCTCTTTGATTTTGAGGATCGACCTGTGTTGACAAGCTGGATTGTGACATATGCTCCAAAATCAAGCATTCTCTTCTTGTGCCTTATGTTATCAGCAACCTGGGCAAGCAGTCTGTTTGTGTCATCTGTAACTTGATTAATTACACAGAAGTCTTCAGCGCCAAAGAACATAAGGTTGGCCTCATGAACTTCAGGCTTTTCTTAAATTTCAAGATCGCTTGCACATGTAGAAGGTTCATAATTAGAAACAACATGAATCATGTAGGCCTGTGAGCATGCAACATTAGTGTAGTGATACTAACTATGAGGCATATTGCAAGGAAAACACCATTCAAACTCTTGTGCCATGTTGTTTTGAACTGGAACAAGTGCTTGTTTTGTGCTGGGCATTGGAAGATGTTACACAAGAGGACCATGACTTGCAAGGGCAGATGCACATTAGCATGCCATCTATGATTTTGTTGGTTTTTCCCATATTTCTAGTTTCTATATTGATTCCTCTAGGGCTGATGGCTTTGGCTATGCCCCTGATTAGAACTGTTTTTAGAAGGCTTGTGCCTGCTACTTTTCTAAAGATATAAATTTATTGGACAAGTTTCTAATTAGGGCCTTTATTTCTTCATCTTCTTTTTGTTGTGTGGAGAGTAGGATGTGGATGCAACAAGTTAAGTGCTTTTCTCAGGAATGGGAGCAACATGGAAGGTTAGGGTACGTGAGACATTTCTGGGAATAAGGGCATAGGCGGTCTAGGGGCTAACTTTCCCCGCCTAGATGAGACTATTTTCTACCCTTATTGCAATGTTTTAAGAAGCAAGGTGAGGTTCTACCTCCCATGGATTGAATCATGACTAAATGTCACTATTCAAAGCCCTGAGATAATATAAGAAAGTATGTTAGGCTGTAGGCATTACCACTTGAGGGATTTTGTCCCAAGTCTTCTCGAATCTGATATTGAAATTCAGTTATTTGCTCATTGGGCACCCTCTTTGTCATAGTCAGTTGCTCCACCAGTGATAGGTGATCTGACTTGTCCTCAAAATAATTGCATAGAGTTGTTCCAAGATCATCCCAAGTAGCAATAGATGCAAGTCTCAAGCCACGATACCAATGAAGTGACTTTCCCTTTGAATGAGGCTGCAAGCATCCTAACTGCTACATCATCATGTGTTATTAGATAGACAAATCATACATTGGCCACATCCTGGATGTGCTCAATAGGGGTGACTTGATTTTCACCAGTGAAGTATGGAATACTCTTGAGCGTGGCTGCTGGCATATCATGTTGTGCATTCAGAACAAGAGGGATTTTGGTAGTGAAGTTGGAAAATTTCCTCAGAGGAGGAGGTGGTTGTAGTGCCATAGTTAGGGCACAAGGTCTTGCTGTGAGGAGTGGAATGTGCATGGTGTGCACTAGGAGATGGTGATGTTTGCACGTGGTGTTCTGCTTTGTACTCTATCTTCTTGAGAAATAACTGAGGTAATTAAAAGATGCTTCAGCTACTGCTTTATCTCTGTATGCACTCTTCTCATGAAAGGCACTCAGGACTGCTAAAAAACAGAAGATTTGAGTGTTAGGAGTCGCCATATGTGTTGAAATAAGCCTCCAAAGGCTAGAAATCACTAAGTCACACACTAGAACTTAGCAATGATGAAATTTAAGCTTTCAATGCTTGGTCCCACCAGGCGTGCGAAAACCTGTTGGATCTCAAACTTGCACCCGTGTCTAAGCTTTGAAATAACTGATTCATTGAGTCAACAATGGGACTATCTCCAAGTTGTAGGACCTTGCGTGCTTGAGATAGTCCTCTAGAGAAGGCCGGTTCCTCTACCTATTTATACTGCTACTTCTACTCTTGATGCAAAAATGTAAATCCTAAGATAAACATGCCAAGGGACCAGGGATAAAAGGATATGTGAAAAGGAAAAACTAAAACTAAGGGAGGCGATAACACTAGAAAGAAAGGGGGATGAACACAATCAAATTTGAGTGAAAACGAAAGAAAATGCGCAGAGGAAAACTAGACACGTGTAGCATAGGAAAGAACGCAGTTGTACAGTCATTTTTCATGAAAAAACAATCAGAAAAGGAGATGCAAGGGACGTGAGAAGGCACAACAAACACTCAACATGAAGGAAGGGCAAGAAATAAGAACAAAAACAAGTTAAGGTAGGAGATAGCCACAAAACAATGCTTCAATTACTTCCAGAAATGCGCAGTCGATTACAATGGTGTCTAAGGCTAATATCCACATGAAAGAGCCATATCTAAAGGTTTGCCACTCAAAAATGCAAGGAAATGCCTATACAAACTGAAATAATCCAACCCTTTATCAATGAGCAATGCTATTAAATTTATAGACGAATGGATGAGAGGAAAAGGAGGAGGGAAAATCCAATTTGAAACTCAACCACCACCAACCAACAATGAATGCCTGCAAATCCGCCTACAAATCTATCAAATGTGCTTCCCCATGTTTGTTTGGCATGTAGGATGAAGGAAAGGGGGGAGATATGAATCAAATATGGAGGTTGGAGCGATCAAATCCTACGCTGATGTAATGGCATGAGAAGATGTTTTCCAGCTGGTCTTGGACCTACCCAATCAGCTGAAATTTGAACTTGAGTGACCTGGACTGTATCCCACGTCATTAGAAGATACGATTGTCATATTTTGCCATTGTCAAAACACCTTATCTAGATTGCTAAAGGATTCGGCTCCCTTTTTCATTCTTTGATAGGTTGATGTGATCAATCAATGTCTGACAGTCCACGTGGCACAAGTGACACAGAGGAAGGTGTGATAGTGCGCGAAGGAAGGAAGTGTGGAAAACAAAAGTAGGAGATAAAAGTAATGTACGTGGGAGGGACAAAACATACTTTTCGGAGGAACATATGGAAGAGTTGCACATTACAACATAATTGTGAAACAAGGCCAGAGGATGTGTGAATACCAGAGACTTAGCCCAAATTTTGGGAATCAAGGCCCTGACTGAGGTGCGCGTGATAGTTTATGGATTGTGGGAAGAAGGCGAATGTGCAGAGATTGTAGTGCATGAGGGAAAATGATGACTTTAATAGATCATAAAGAAGAAAAATATGGGAATCACTGAGGAAGAAGTGCGCAAAGGGCGCGCAAGGTACATGAGCCAAGAAAACATGTCAGAAAAAATAATTGAAGATGCAGATAGGCTGCAATATACAATCAGGTTCCAGAATGGAAATATAAGTTGATATCTAAAAAGAAGGGAGTTATTTATATAAAACGATTTTAAGACATCCAAGTTACATGTAATAATGTGAGTAGTTGGCAAGTGAATAGTTCCATCTCAAATTGTACCTAATAATCTCTTCAAGAATAGGCGGAGTTTTCTACAAAGAATCCAAGACCTGAATTATGAAACCACCACCAAAATTATCCAAGAGGAATTCTCAACTAGCCCAAATCATCCATACACAGCTTAAGACTTTTCCTTATGGGCAGATCGGATCACACCTAAAAGGGCCATCAGAAATTCTCCTTTCGTTCTTGTATATGGAAGAGAGGCAAAACTCCCACTCTCATTGGAGTTACCTTCTTTGGAGTTAGCTCATCAACTTGAAGTTATAGAGAGTGATCCTCTGACAGTAAGGTTTGCTGAACTCATGGAGTTAGAGGAAGTACAAGACAAGGCTATGAAAACTTTGGAGCAGCATTAGGCTCAAGTTAAGAAATATTTTGACAAGAAGGCGTCCAACAGGTGTTTTCAAGAGGGAGATTTAGTTCTCAAATGGGATGAAGACAAGGCCAAACTAGGTAAGCATGCCAAGTTTGACGCTCTCTGGAGTGGGCCATACATCATCACAAGTTGCAAAGAGGAAAATTCATTTCATCTATCTAGGCTCAATGGAGAAGAACTGCCCATTCATGTGAATGGGATACATCTCAAAGCTTGTTTTTGAGAAGCGTTCCACCCCCTGTACAGTTAAATTAGGTGTTTTCCTCCAAGTGCTTATGCACATTGTTGTGTGTTGTTGTTTTTCTTTCCTTGTTGTTGTGTTTTGTGTTGTTCTGCACATTGTTTCATCATTGGAAGGTGTCAAGGAGAAGGAAGGTTCAAAATTGTTATCCAATTTTGCACACATGGCAAGATTGGACAACGGGGTCCTATCATGTTCAAAATAAAATAATAGTCCCAGGAACCCACCTTCGGTTATTATCGAGATGCAATAATTAAAAATAATTCCTAAATTGCATATGAAGAGATCACCTAGCATCGAAAGGCACCCAGTTGATCTCAACTCAGTGAAGAGTTCAGGGTCGAGTTGATAAAGAACCCGGTGTCAAATTGATAGTCATCTCAGAAATCATCTCAGTAGAGACTCTCAGTTGTAAGAGCTCGACGAGGTCTTGTTAATGCAAAATATAGCTCGTTGAAAATTGACGAATGAAGGGAACTCTATAAGGATCTCGGTAGAGATCGATGCAAAAAGAAGTGAAAGCCAAGTCAGGGAGAGTCAAAGTTCGAGCTATCAATAAAGTCTTAATGAATTGGAAAGGTTCAAGCCACAGGCTTGCAAGGCAGAGATAAGGAGTTCGACTCATCTTCGTGACTCGTTCATTTTGGAGATCATGTGGTGAGCTTCTTTTAGGACACATTCTGCAGAGCTAGGGTGATTCAAACACAAGCCAAGGCATCAAGAGTGCCATAAAATGAATGGAGATCGTTGCGTAAACAGAGATACGTGATGGAGCCCTATCAATGGGACTCATCGAGCATGATGGATAATTCAAGGCAACTCGTTTCGTGTGGATGCATTAAAGATGGTTTCTAGGATACAATTCCAGGGCTCATTGATTAATGCAAAACTGGGAGGCCTACTCGAGATAATTTTACAATGGTAAGCTCGCAGAGGCAGCAAGAATGCCGGGCCAGGGTATTAGTGAATACAGTATATATATTTTCGCTGGCGTTGTTCAGACCTTCCTCGGCCGAGCATTTGGTGCACAGGCAGTTGACATGTTGCAGTATAGCAGAAGTTCTTTTGAGCACTTCCAGCAAGCAGGTCGTCCAACTATGTTTTTATCTGTTCAGCATCGAATGCATCCTCAAATTCAGGGATTTTCCTTCAAGATATTTTTATGAAAATCGATTAAGTGACAGTGAGAGTGTTACCAGGAGACCTGATGAAATTTATTACAAAGATTCTCTATCGAGACCTTACTTGTTTTACGATGTAACTCATGGAAGTGAATCTCATAGAGGTGGAACTGTTTCATATCAGAATATTCATGAGCATAATTTGCTTTGCAATTATATGAGCATCTTCAACGAGTCACTAGATTGGCAGCATAAAGGCTGTTGAAATTATCACACCTTACAGGAAATAGCTCTGTCAATGTTTGCACACCTTACAAGCTTGAAATGTTTGCACCGAGAAAATGATGTCTCCTCAAATGCTGAGTGGAAAAGTGGAAATCAGTGGCCATCTGTCCAAAATGAAATATGGCCAAATGATAAAAATCCCGCACTCCAATCCCAGACATGGGAAAATAAGGTGAGCATTGCCAAGGGAAATGGCTGATGTCAAGCCATTGAAAAATTCCACGCGTGGGAGAAGTTTGAGGGAAACTGCCAAGTGGAAATCTTGGGAGCCGATGCAAATCCATGTTTGCAGAAATTGAAGCTCGAAGGGAATTGGGAAAATTGCCAATGGGAAAAATTTCACTATCTTGCCAAGGTTGCGTGGCAAAGCTAAGGCCGGGGCCCGTGGATTAATGTGGCCAAGCCGTTACGGGGAGATTTGGAGCTGGTTATGCCAGGCAGTTTTCAAGGAAATATTGGTTTGGCATTCCAAGACCGAAATTCCACGGGGGAGATTTGGAGCAGCACCGCCAAGTGGAAATTTTAAGATGGAAAACCATGTTGTTCACTCCGCATGGGGGAGAAATCCGGTTGAAACTGCCAAGCAATGGAGATCACCAGATGGCTATCCATCATGAGACTTCCGCATGGGCCATGTAAACAAAACCCCGCGCAGCTTGGAGTGGTCCGAGTCTTTGTGCGAGTCACATGGAAGGTAAGTCAATTGGAACATGGGAATGAGGAAATTGAAGTGTTTAATGATTGACGGAGATCAAAGGTCTAGCCATGGAATGTGGAAAGTCGAGTATGACACAGAGATCATGCGAAGAAAGTCTTGAAACATTTCATGCTTACCACCATAACATAGGTTCCAGACAGAAACTCCCAGACTTTGAAGGCTAGCAGGCATGTTGCAGTACAGTAGAAGCCTTGTTTGAGCTTGATTGGTCAACAGACAGGTTTTCCCATGAGGGTTATATGTTTCACAGTAAGCAATAGACAGATCTCCCAGCTTCCAGCAAGTTCAAATCTGTTCAGTTCTTGTCGAGCATAGCATACTTCTCTGAGCATTTTCTGAAGACAAGCTCCCATGCACAGCTGCAGGAAACAAATATTCACTGCCGTGTACGATGGATTGGAGTCACGCTATTCAAGGCTTCATAAAATTTTCCTGAATCAGGAGATGAAGGTTTATTATGGTGCAGAATGAAACGATTCATATTGCTCAACATGTTTTCTCCTAGAAACGAATTGAATGTGAAGGTCAACTCTGAAAATACCTGGTCGGCCGTTTTGTATGCTATATCCTTGTCACTTGTAAATGGTCTCTTTGAGAAACTCTGTGGGCAGTAGGCAATATTTATACCCTTCCATTATGTACGTCCAATCAGACAATAAAAATATTCTTTTACCAGGTTCAGAGAAGCTCATTTTTTAACAATGGACGATTACACTGTAGTTTCAAGCTAATTTTATCTAGCTTATTTCTATTAGCTTTGATCCACGACTAAGGAAGAATTCATATGGTTGTTACCTGTACATTTTTCCAAGGTCCTCTTGGTTGCCCCAGTTGTTCAATGTATTTTTTGAAGGGCTTATTTTATGTGTTGCAAATTGTAACATAAAGGATCTTTTTAGTTTCTGGAAAAATGAGTATATTGTGTAGCTCACAGCTACCTATGCCATACTAAGATCCCAATAGTGGCATAATTGTTGATTGGAGCCGAGATTGCAGAGTGCACTGCCAAAATATCGAAGGGCTCTTTGGCCAAAAAATCAGTCTTAAGGGTGTCTATCGACATGTTATGGGCATGAGCCTGGGTCATCATCATGGCAGCATTAGGTCTTTATTGATAATGGCATTTTCTCATCGTTTGGAAGGTACAATTGTGCTTATTATGGCAAAGCCAAAACATTCTTACTACAAGTGTTATATGATAGAAGAAAGCCGATGAGCATTGTGGTAAAACCATTCTTTTTAGAAATGTTGGGTTAAGCTCGGTATTCAAGTGAGTTTGAGCCCAGGAAAGGTAAGATCGTTTGCTGGATGAAGAGCTCGGTGACTTCGCAGGAGCTCGTGGTGATGTTTCATTCATGAAGTTTGAACGTGGAATGCATAAATGGCTTCGAGTTAACAGAGGAAAATGATAAGAATAAAGTTTGATAGCTCTCCATTCGAAGGACTCAATGCAAAAGAGTTTGATTACCAAGGCAAGGAAAGAGTTAGTGTGGGGTTCAAAATCGATTGCAACACCGAGTTAGAGGATTCGAAGCTCACCGAGTTGAGATTTGTGCAGACTCTATCCACATGGACCCCCCTCCTCTTCAAGTCAAACGGGTCAACGGGGGGGTCCCAACATTATGTTAATTAAATTAATATTTTTATTTAAATATTTTAATAATAATATTTATTATTATTATTTAAATATTTTATTTAAATATTCTTTTAATTAATTGAGAAGACTAGGTCATCAGGCAATTAATGACCCATGATGGAACCTTCTCAGGTGGTTCAACTAACTGTAATAAATACATCATGGGCCTTCATTTTAGGAATGTAATTATGACCATTTCCTCTTCTTTCTCACATATTCTTCTATAAATGTAAGTTGGAAGCTCATTTCAAAGGGTTCCAACAGTTCAGACAAGTTGGACAGTTAGATATCTCAGGCGAGTGTATACTTTTCAAGAATCCTCTCTCTTCTGCAAGTTGTTCTTGTGTGTTGAGAGAACTTTCAAGCCTCCTCTTCAAGACTGTAATGGCAACTATTGCCTCTTCTGAATGTATGATGCATTGTGCATGTTATTGAAGCAATAAAAGTGTGTGTTTTGTGACTAATCTCGGTCCTTTCATCCTTCTATGCTTCTTTGTGCCTTTCTCATACTTGCAGGTACACTGTGCAAGTTTAAGTTTCTATTGCAGGTTCTTGGAGTTCTGTGCTTATCGAGTGGTGGAGTATTGCATGCAGTTGAGTTGTGGTGTCTGTTCACCCTTCTTGAGTTCATCCTTCTTCACTGGGAAACTGGTATATTTCTCGGTCTGATAAAGTTTAACAAAGGGAACGCGTGTCTCTTAGTTTGTGGTATCCTGTACCCTCTCTAAGTTGCAGTAGGTGAAGTTGACCTGTGGTGCACACACCCTCTTCAAATTAACCCTTCCTGAGTCTGAAGACACCCTTTATTTGGTGCATCACCATCCCTAGTATAGTTTCATTTCTGTAAATCTCTTTCCCTAAAACCCCATGAAAATGTTAGCATAGGACTAGATAATCATTTTTGTTACACTAGGAGTAGTACAACACTTAGTTTAGGAAGAGGAAGCCGGCCTTCTCCGGAGGTTCACCTCGAGCCCAAGTCCCACAGCTTGAGAGGTGATCCCATGTGTCCCAATCACACCGAACGTCCTATTCACATCCTATTCACATCCTGGCCATTCAGAGGGTGCAGTGATTTGGCGACAACAGTTTTTGGCACGCACGCCCGGTGGGACCAGAGAGTTGGTACTTCTCTTCTCACTTACACAAGTCAAAGTACCTGGCGACTCTATATCTCTGGATTCCAAATCTCAGTGCAGTAACTTATGCGAAGAATTCAGACAAGAGCTTCTTCAAAGAAAGGAAAGTATCAGCATATCAAACTTTCCTTGTCTCCTCCAAAGAGAAGAAGAAGAGGCATTTCCACATCCCCAGTTGCAGATTTACCTAGTAGGGGTCATTCAACTCCTCCTTACGGAAGATTTCCTCCACCCAGGAACAATCAACCTTTCGTTGCTATGGCGAGGAACCAAGTTTTTCCCCCTTTCAATGCAAGCAGTCCTCTTATGTTGGCTCAACGTGACCCGATACCTGTTGCGGCACTCAAAAGTTTACCCTTCTACACGGGGGAAACTCACGTTACTCCAGTGGAGCATATCTTTGATGTAGCCAGCATCTGTGCAGTACATAATATCACCGAAGACAACGTTGCAGTTAGACTTCTTGCTACCTCTTTCAAGGGAAAAGCACTTCAATGGTTTCGCGGGTTAGGTGTTGGCACTATAACCACTTGGGACGAGTTGGGAGAAAAGCTATGTAAACAATTTGAAGACAAAAGTGATCACCTATCACTTTTGGAACAACTTACTACCATAAAGAGAGCTTCCCAAGAATACATGAGTGATTTCAACTTCCGATTCCACAGGACTTGGAATAGGATTCCGGCGCTCGTAAAGCCTTCTGCACATAATGCATTCTTGTACTATTTGCGAGCCTTGAATAGCGATGTAGCAGTTATGATCCAGTCCATGGGAGGGACTACACTTCCTGATGCTTACGAAGTTGCCATAAGTGCAGAGAATTCTTTGATTCAGGCTGGAAAGATAGCTCCACGACCACCAATGCCCTTTTCTCCAGATCTTACGAATCATCAGCCTATCATTGCTCCTATTCCAGTAGACTCCAAGCAACCATCTCAATCTTCCCCTGCCTCTTCAAATGACCTATTTGAAGTCAAGTCACTACTGCAAAATTTTGGAAATGAGCTCGTTGCACTCAAAAGGCAACAATTTCAATACAATCGTCCGTATCAGCCACAAAATCAGCAGTATCAGGCTAACCGTCCTCCTTTTCAAGGAAACAATCAGCCTCAAAATCAAACTACAAGTCAAGTTGCAAATGTCAGGCCCTTGAACTTTCAGAACCCTCTTGCAGCTAGCTCATCTAGAGCTATAGTACCTGTTCAAAATAATCTAGTTCAAGACTACGAATGGTGTTATCCTTGCTCTCAACCTCACAATCAAAATCTTTGTCCCAATGGGGTTCTTAGCCAGGCCCTTATGGTTCAAAGTGTATCTGCCCCTTCAGAGTTAACAAACAATTCATCTACGCAAGAAGCAGCAGATCAACCGCAGGCACCTGAAGAATCCACTTTGCTAAACTGGCAAGAAGAAGATTTTTGCGGATTGAATATAGATTCTTCATCAGTGGAAACAAACACTCGTTCCAAAAAGAGAGCAATGGAGCCTCAACCTCTCAAAGCTGATCTAGCATCCACTTCTCAACCTGGGTTACAAATGGCAGTTGATAAAAATGCGGGAAAGAAATCACTAGAAACACCGGCTAGCCACACCGCAGGGAAAGATGGTTCTCCAGGCATCACGGTACCCAACAAACATTTTCCAAAGGAGGACCCCAATGCCCAAAAAAGTGTCATCAAAGTTGGAGCAATTCCCTTCAGCATAGTAGAACAAATGAAGAAAACCAATCTGAGCGTTACCATGTGGGACGCACTCTCGATCCCTTCCCAAAGAAACCTGTTGCGAGAAGCTCTGAACAGTTTTAGTACAACCAGCGGATCACCAAGCCATGGAGTGACAAATGCTACAAATTTGTGTCAACCGGAAGGGAAAATCATTCCTACGGCAAACAAACCACCGCCATTCTACATTTCCCTGATCATTGGCGACCACCTGGTACATAATTGCATGATCGATTCTGGTGCCAGTAGCTCTGTCATGCCGAAACAAATTACAGATGTACTAGGCATACAATATGCGCCAGTTACAAGAGGGGTTGTTCAGCTGGATGGCACAGCTGTTAAGACTGTTGGGGTTATCAAAGGACTTCAACTTACCATTCATGCATGCCCAAGTTTGTCATTCACCCAAGACATATCGGTCATTGATCTCCCTCCCCTCTTTGCCATCTGCCTATCACGGGATTTCACTGCCAAGATGGGTGGTTACCTATCAGCCGATTGGTCGCATATGATTCTCAGGACTCGATACGGAACCAAAGTAACTATAAGGGCAGAACCAATCTGCCATAATCATGTAGAACCCTACACTGCTAGTCCCATAAATGGAAATTACACCATCGGTGATCCAGAAGAGGAAGATGCCGATCATGAACCAACCACCCTTGTTGAAGAAGTCCCTGATACTTTGCTAGGATGAAGTAAGTAGAGATCATCAGTACGATCCCTACGCTGATGTATTGGCAGAAGAAGAAGCTGGTTTGCTGGTCTTGGAAGAAACAGGATTAGGTACTTACTGTATCCATGAAGAAGATACGATCATACCACAACTTGTCAAAACACCAAGTGATTCTAAAGGACTGTGGCAATTGTTCTTCGATGGCTCAAGAAGTAAGAATGGATCCGGTGCTGGTGTTATGTTAATTTCTCCAGAGGGAGATAAGTACTTCTCATCTTTCCGGTTGCAGTTCAGTTGCACTAACAATGTTGCTGAATACGAGGCTCTTGTGCAAGGAATTCAGCTAGCCCAAAGGAAGGGAATCAAGGCCCTGACTATTTTTGGAGATAGTGAGTTAGTTGTTCATCAAGTTTCGGCACGTAGTGCATCCAAAAATGATCTTTTAAGATCATACAAGAACCGAGTCTGGGACCTGATTGAAGATTTCGAAGCTTTTGGAATCCATGCAATCCCTAGAGGTCAAAATCAAGATGCAGATAGGCTTGCTACAATTGGTTCACAATACAACATACCAGTTGATATCATGAAAGAAGGGCAGCAATTTGTTAAAATGGTGGTTCGACCAGCAGTCCCTGATAATGTGAGTAGTTGGCAAGTGTTTGATAGTGACAAACAAATTGTCCTCTTCCTACAAGAAGAGGCGGAGTTTGCTACAAAGAATCAAGATAAGTTGCAGGAGTCATATGGTGAGCAAATTATTCAATTGAAAAGCAACAAGTTACCAAAAGGTTTAGTCACTTTGGAATCCATTTTCAATTCAGATGACCAAGCCACAAGACAAAGCCCTAACATGGTGGTCAGAGAAGAATATTTTGAGGAAGTTGAAGTATCAAATGAAAAATTTCTTAAGATCGGAAAAGTGTGTACTTCTGAAGGAGAAAGAAGCTTTCATCAAACTTTGTCAAGAGTATCATGACATCTTTGCATGGAGCTATAAAGATCTGCGTGTTTTTGATCCAGGTATAGCACAACATACCATCAAATTGGATCCTAGTGCTAAGCCAATTCGTCAGAAACAGAGACCAATTAATCCCAAAACTCAGTCACTAATGAGAAAGGAGACTAACAAGAGGACTTGGCATACACAGCTTAAGACTGCCTTATGGGCAGATCAGATCACACCTAAAAGGGCCATCAGAAATTCTCCTTTCGTTCTTGTATATGGAAGAGAGGAAAAACTCCCACTCTCATTGGAGTTACCTTCTTTGGAGTTAGCTCATCAACTTGAAGTTATAGAGAGTGATCCTCTGACAGTAAGGTTTGCTGAACTCATGGAGTTAGAGGAAGTACGAGACAAGGCTATGAAAACTTTGGAGCAGCATCAGGCTCAAGTTAAGAAATCTTTTGACAAGAAGGCGTCCGACAGGCATTTTCAAGAGGGAGATTTAGTTCTCAAATGGGATGAAGACAGGGCCAAACCAGGCAGGCATGCCAAGTTTGATGCTCTCTGGAGTGGGCCATATATCATCACAAGTTGCAAAGAGGCAAATTCATTTCGTCTATCTAGGCTCAATGGAGAAGAACTGCCCATTCATGTGAATGGGATACATCTCAAAGCTTGTTTTTGAGAAGCGTTCCACCCCCTGTACAGTTAAATTAGGTGTTTTCCTCCAAGTGCTTATGCACATTGTTGTGTGTTGTTGTTTTTGCTTTCCTTGTTGTTGTGTTTTGTGTTGTTCTGCACATTGTTTCATCATTGGAAGGTGTCAAGGAGAAGAAAGGTTCAAGGTTTCCATAAGAGTTCAAAATCTGCTTCATTCAAATTTTTGCAGTGTTCCATGGATGTCAAGCATTCAACAGATTCAGTATACTTCATGCTTAGCATTCCAGGGAGGTCCAGGATATCGGAAATGCTCAAGGAGATTCCGGGATGTGTCAAAGAAAATCATACTACTTTCAGGATTCCAACATAGACTCCATGCCCAATGGATGACTTAAGGCTACTGGAATCATGCTTAGCAGGCAATCATCCCCGAGAGGTCGCCAAAAATGTTATCCAATTTTGCACACCTGGCAAGATTGGACAAGGGGGTCCTGTCACGTTCAAAATGAAATAATAGTCCCAGGAACCCACCTTCGGTTATTATCAAGATGCAATAATTAAAAAATAATTCCTAAATTGCATATGAAGAGATCACCTAGCATCGAAAGGCACCCAGTTGATCTCAACTCAGTGGAGAGTTCAGGGTCGAGTTGATAAAGAACCCGGTGTCAAATTGATAATCATCTCAAAAATCATCTCAGTGGAGACTCTCAGTTGTAAGAGCTCAACAAGGTCTTGTTAATGCAAAATATAGCTCGTTGAAAATTGACGAATGAAGGGAACTCTATAAGGATCTCGGTAGAGATCGATGCATGCGGAAGTGAAGGCCAAGTCAGGGAGAGTCAAAGTTTGAGCTATCAATAAAGTCTCAATGAATTGGAAAGGTTCAAGCCACAGGCGGAAGCGAAGGCAGAGATAAGGAGTTCGACTCATCTTCGTGACTCGTTCATTTTGGAGATCATGTGGTGAGCTTCTTTTAGGACACATTCTGCAGAGCTAGGGTGATTCAAACGCAAGCCAAGGCATCAAGAGTGCCATAAAATGAATGGAGATCGTTGCGTAAACAGAGATACGTGATGGAGCCCTATCAATGGGACTCATCGAGCATGATGGATAATTCAAGGCAACTCGTTTCGTGTGGATGCATTAAAGATGGTTTCTAGGATACAATTCCAGGGCTCATTGATTAATGCAAAACTGGGAGGCCTACTCGAGATAATTTTTCAATGGTAAGCTCGAGAGACAGCAAGAATGCCGGGCCAGGGTATTAGTGAATACAGTATATATATTTTCGCTGGCGTTGTTCAGACCTTCCTCGGCCGAGCATTTGGTGCACAGGCAGTTGACATGTTGCGGTATGGCAGAAGCCTTTTTTAGCACTTCCAGCAAGCAGGTCGCCCAACTATGTTTTTATCTGTTCAGCATCGAATGCATCCTCAAATTCAGGATTTTTCCTTCAAGATATTTTTATAAAAATCGATTAAGTGACAGTAAGGGTGTTACCGGGAGACTTGATTAAATTTATTTTATGATGCAACTCATGGAAACGGATCTCATAGAGGTGGAACTGTTTCATATCAGAATATTCATGGAGCATAATTTGCTTTGCAATTATATGAGCATCTTCAACGAGTCACTCAGAAAGTCGAGCATGTTTTTTGGGAGAAAGGAAATAGCTCAGCGTTGAAACATTTGAGCTCACTGAGAGATCAAGCTTATAGCTCAGACTGAAGTTCAGTTAAAATATTGATCCTAGTTAGACCCAAAGGAATTGATGGTCGAGTTTACTGATATCTTGAGTGAAATCACTTACGGCATAGCGGTTCTTAGAGACATGTTGTAGATATGATAAGATGACATGAGAAAATAGGATATGGCTGAACTCAGCCCGACAGATAAAATGATATTTTTATAGCCATGAGTTCGAGGGATCACTTAGATGGACTCTGTCCTGCAATATCCATGTTTGCAGAAGCTTGAAGCTCGAATGGGTCATGAAAATCCCGCGAATGGGAAAAATTTCACTATCTTGCCAAGGTTGCGCGGCAAAGCTAAGGCCGGGGCCCGTGGATTGGTGTGGCCGAGCCGTTACGGGGAGATTTGGAGCTATTATGCCAGGCGTGGAGATATTGGTTTGGCAAACCATGACCGAAATTCCACGCGGGGGAGATTTGGAGCAGCACCGCCAAGTGGAAATTTTAAGATGGAAAACCATGTTGTTCACTCCGCGTGGGGGAGAAATCCGGTTGAACTGCCAAGCATGGAGATTTGACGATGGCAATCCATCATGAGACTTCCGCATGGGCCATGTAAACAAAACCCCGCGCAGCTTGGAGTGGTCCGAGTCTTTGGGCGAGTCACACGGAAGGTAAGTCGGAGAACGTGGGAATGAGGCAGTTGAAGTGTTTAATCGGATTGGACGTGGTTGTCTAGCCTGCCAAAGTCGAGTATGACACAGAGATGGGCGAAGGAGGCTCTACACATTCTGCTTACCACGCATAACATTCTGGTCGCGAGACAGAAACTCCCACACACAGGCAGCAGGCGTGTTGCAATACAGTAGAAGCCTTCTTTTGAGCGCTTCCAACAGACACGGTTTTCCTCATGAGGCATTCATACTGTTTCACGAAGCAACAGACAGATCTCCCAGCTCCCGTTCAGTTCGCCTTTGCCAGCATACTTCTCTGAGCATTCGGTGGTCGCAAGACAAGCTCCCACGCACAGCTGCAGGAAACAAATATTCACTGCTGTATACGATGGATTGGAGTCACGTCATTCAAGGCTTCATAAAATTTTCCCGAACCAGGAGATGAAGGTTTATTACGGTGCAGAATGAAACGATTCATATTGCTCAGCATTTCTTTTCCTAGAAACGAATTAAATGTGAAGGTCAGCTCTGAAAATACCCGGTCGGCCGTTTTACTACATCCTTGTTACTTGTAAATGGTCTCTTTGAGAAACTCTGTGGGCAGTAGGCAATATTTATACCCTTCCATTATGTACGTCCAATCAGACAATAACAATATTCTTTTACCAGGTTCAGAGAAGCTCGTTTTTAATGGACGATTATACTGCAGTTTCAAGCTAATTTTATCTAGCTTATTTCTATTAGCTTTGATCCACGACTAAGGAAGAATTCATATGGTTGTTACCTGTACATTTTTCCAAGGTCCTCTTGGCTGCCCCAGTTGTTCAATGTATTTTTTGAAGGGCTCCTTTTATGTGTTGCAAATTGTAACATGAAGGATCTTTTTAGTTTCTGGAAAAATGAGTATATTGTTTAGCTCACAGCTACTTATGCCAAGATCCCAATAGTGGCATAATTGTTGATTGGAGCCGAGATTGCTGAGTGCACTGCCAAAATACCAAGGGGCTCTTTTGGCCAAAAAATCAGTCTTAAGGGTGTCTATCGACATGTTATGGGCATGAGCCTGGGTCATCATCATGGCAGCATTAGGTCTTTATTGGTAATGGCATTTTCTCATCGTTTGGAAGGTACAATTGTGCTTATTATGGCCAAGCTAAAACATTCTTACTGCAAGTGTTATATGATAAGGAAGAACCGTGAGCATTGTGGTAAAACCATTCTTTTCAGAAATGTTGGGTTAAGCTCGACATTCAAGTGAGTTTGAGCCCAGGAAAGGCTATCGAGTGACTTTGACAGGGCAAGCTCGATCATTGAATTTGTGGGTACAACGTGGATCAAGAGCCACTAAGTATGACTTCGCAGGGAGCTCGTGGTGATGTTTCATGAAGTTTGAACGTGGAATG
Source organism: Taxus chinensis (assembly GCA_019776745.2). Classification (NCBI taxonomy): domain Eukaryota; kingdom Viridiplantae; phylum Streptophyta; class Pinopsida; order Cupressales; family Taxaceae; genus Taxus; species Taxus chinensis. The sequence continues at coordinate 28,242 of JAHRHJ020003469.1, read as the reverse complement.
CATAAATGGCTTCGAGTTAACAGAGGAAAACATGATAAGAATCAAGTTTGATAGCTCACCATTCGAAGGACTCAATGCAAAAGAGCCCGATTGCCAAGACGAGGAAAGAGTTAGTGTGGGGTTCAAAATCGATTGCAACACCGAGTTAGAGGATTCGAAGCTCACCGAGTTGAGATTTGTGCAGACTCTATCCACATGGACCCCCCTCCTCTTCAAGTCAAACGGGTCAACGGGGGGGTCCCAACATTATGTTAATTAAATTAATATTTTTATTTAAATATTTTAATAATAATATTTATTATTATTATTTAAATATTTTATTTAAATATTCTTTTAATTAATTGAGAAGACTAGGTCATCAGGCAATTAATGACCCATGATGGAACCTTCTCAGGTGGTTCAACTAACTGCAATAAATACATCATGGGCCTTCATTTTAGGAATGTAATTATGACCATTTCCTCTTCTTTCTCACATATTCTTCTATAAATGTAAGTTGGAAGCTCATTTCAAAGGGTTCCAACAGTTCAGACAAGTTGGACAGTTAGATATCTCAGGCGAGTGTATACTTTTCAAGAATCCTCTCTCTTCTGCAAGTTGTTCTTGTGTGTTGAGAGAACTTTCAAGCCTCCTCTTCAAGACTGTAATGGCAACTATTGCCTCTTCTGAATGTATGATGCATTGTGCATGTTATTGAAGCAATAAAAGTGTGTGTTTTGTGACTAATCTCGGTCCTTTCATCCTTCTATGCTTCTTTGTGCCTTTCTCATACTTGCAGGTACACTGTGCAAGTTTAAGTTTCTATTGCAGGTTCTTGGAGTTCTGTGCTTATCGAGTGGTGGAGTATTGCATGCAGTTGAGTTGTGGTGTCTGTTCACCCTTCTTGAGTTCATCCTTCTTCACTGGGAAACTGGTATATTTCTCGGTCTGATAAAGTTTAACAAAGGGAACGCGTGTCTCTTAGTCTGTGGTATCCTGTACCCTCTCTAAGTTGCAGTAGGTGAAGTTGACCTGTGGTGCACACACCCTCTTCAAATTAACCCTTCCTGAATCTGAAGACACCCTTTATTTGGTGCATCACCATCCCTAGTATAGTTTCATTTCTGTAAATCTCTTTCCCTAAAACCCCATGAAAATGTTAGCATAGGACTAGATAATCATTTTTGTTACACTAGGAGTAGTACAACACTTAGTTTAGGAAGAGGAAGCCGGCCTTCTCCGGAGGTTCACCTCGAGCCCAAGTCCCACAGCTTGAGAGGTGATCCCATGTGTCCCAATCACACCGAACGTCCTATTCACATCCTGGCCATTCGGTGTTGGTTGAATCATTTTAAATTGAGTGGTAGATGCATCCATGTAGACGTTAAAGAGGATCACGTAAATATAGAAAATGGACCCATTTTCATTTTTTAGGATCGTGTAAAATGAAAAACATCATTTTTCAGTTAAGTTCAACACAAATGCTTTCATAGTGTGCTTTGCATGGGAATCTCTGTCGGATTTTCAGAATGGGCTTCTATGGAAGGAAAATTTTATAAGGCGATCACAAAAGAATGAGGTTCTTTGATCCAGTACAATTTTTTGAACTGAATGTTTAACAAGGTCAAAGTGGTCTAAAACAAGGATTTTTTGCTCATACCTCTTTCAGAAGAGTGAGCCACTATATGACCCAATTTTTATCTGCTACATTCAACGTGATCAATCCAAGAGTTGATTGCTTGCATGTATAGGACTACTGTGTCCTATTGTGGTGAAATGTATCGGGAACCAAGTTCAGTGAACACAGCCAAATCAGACTGTAAGAGTTTTTGAAGATCTTCAAGGTTTCAAACATGGTCCAATTTGTGAGTTTAAAGGCTGCAAATGAACAGTAGATCCCCATTATGACCATGGGTTTGATAAAAAAGCTGTCGACATGGTTTCAATGAGGTATGTTCCAAAGTAAAAGGGCAGTTTTGGGGTTAATCAAATCTAGCTTCAATGGACATGATTGAGTAAAATGAACATAACTTGACTACAATTTTGAAAGTTATTAAATTTTTGTGGAGATTCAAAGTGCAAAAGTGATATTAAACACCAATTTCAGGATAAAATTTTCAATTTGGTACGGTTAATAAAAATTCTCACTGTCAGGAACCATGCTAACCAAAACAAAGTCACAGGATGTGTTCTGAAATAACCACTCGTTGGATGTTGTTTGGAGGAATGACAATGGATAAATTGATGCTCCTCCTTACACATGTAATATCAAAGGTATTGAATTTGGAATAAAAGCATTAATTTGGATCATAATTTAAAAACAAACTATAGAAAAAAATTAATACTATGAGATATTTTTTTAAAAAAGTGCACAACAATTAGAAACCAATGTGCATGTTTTTGAATGAAAAAATTTATCATACATATTGATTTAAATAATGCATTTATTCACGACTGTGCATAACTCTTTGAAGTTGTTCTAAAAAGGAAGATCCAAATAACTTGGCCATGACATTTTTTGTTCATCTAGAGCTGAAATAGCCATTGTGTGACATCAATGCATTAAATGAAGATAGGTGTTGAGTGGGTGACGTAAAATGAAGATGCTAAAGCATCCAATTATACAAGCTTAGGAGCAAACAAATGGCCTAGTAAATAAAATGATTTGATTTGTAAGAACAGGCTGTAACCATGAAATGTTTTAGACCCATTTTTATTTAAAGAGGTTTTTTGAAATGACCAATGTGCACAAAGGATTAAATAATGGGACACTAGTTGAGCCAAAGATTGACAAACAGGAATGCCACTTTAGCATTAATTTCACGCCAGGTGATTGTTATGAAAACCTCCTGAGCATGTTTTGCTACAGTATGCAGGTGTAGATATTGAGGGCAGCTTGTAGATTGGAAGCCAAAACGCCAAAACCACAAACGGCAGGCATGGCAACAAAGAGGTTCATTTATGGACGCATGCTCACCATTCCCAGCAATAAAATGGCAGACCATAGAGGATACACCACACCCAGGTATCGATTCAACTCTCCTGCAAGGATCGCTCTGATATAAAAATCTATAGCAGAGAATAGCACAGGACAGAGTGAGCACAGATCATTACTTAGAGAAGTGAAAATAAAGAGCACAATAAAGAGGATCCCAAAGACCTAGTAATTAGTTTGATATCTCCACCATGAAATTAGATTCCATTGTGGTAGCAAGGGAGAATAGATAGTTTAGACATTCCTAAATCATAGTGATCTAATTAGGTTCTAAGGTGGTCACACATTTTTGGGTTTGAATCCATCAGAGCTCCGAATTCAAATTGGTTAAACAAATATAGGACAATGTTACTCTATAATGAGCTTGGTCGGTGGTCTTTGAAATTTTTACACCAATCACTAAAATTGGCTTGTATTTGAGATAACAATCAACAAGATTTTCATGTTAATTTTTCTTCCCCATTCTATTGAATTTAATTAATTATTCATAATATCTTGTGTAAACCTCTTCTCATGTTAGGAAATTTTGATGTCATTATACATTAGCCTAAACCTTTTCTATTCCCTAAATCATCTAATTATTCTTCTAAAATGATTCTATAATGGTTGATTGATATTAATTAATTATTGGATTGAAAGAGAAATACCAATCCTCTAGTCTACCCCATCTTCACTACAGGACCCCTCTTAAACTCCATAAGGTTGCTTCTGTCGACACTAAAATTTTCCTCCATAATTTCTATTTCATTAATATATGTATTAGGAATAGGATGTTGTTAAGTATAATTAGTAGTAGCGTCTGATAGAAGATAACGGCGCCGTCAGTACGGTGCCGCCAATAATGTGGAGTACGGTAACAGTCAAAGTACAATAGGAATGTTGTAAAAAGTAAATATTTGTCGTAAGTGGTCCGGTAATGTTAAAATGTCAAAGTTTGGGTAATTAGAGAAGTAGGGTCTACATGATTAGGAATTAGAAATATTATATTGGTAATAAGGACAAGGAGTGAGGTCATAAATATTTTGTGTATTTTATTTGTAAAAAGTCTAAAAATGTGGAACCCATGTAAAATGATAAGGTTTATCTTATCTTAAAGATAAGCTACATGTACAGATAAGAGTTAAGGTATGGAATATGATTCGTCAGAGTGGATTTCTTATCCTATCTTAGAGATAGGATGGATAAGCCTGGAAGTTCTATAAATAGAGAGGCCACCCCCCTCATTTAGCATAGAAAGAAGTAGTGAGAAATATTGTAGGAAGTGTGCGAAGGAAGCCATCAGTTAAAGGTGTGTTGAAGAAGCCATCAAGAGGTGTAATTGTAAAGTTTCTCCCATAGTCTTGTTGGAAGGCAAGTGAAGTCAATAACACTTGAAGTACCTCATGGGTGAGATTGTAACAATTTCATGTTAATATTATAATTTACTTTGATATTTCAGATTTTTCATCATTCCGTCTTATCATAGTCGATGGTATTCTTGTGTTATGTTGTTGTTTTGTTTCCAGATTACATCCACCAAACTAAAGGCTGTGCATTAGTAAATAATCATAGCACGAGGAGTTCCCGGTGAAGAATTATCATAGTGCCGGATTGGTGATGACATTTTGGTTCCGTTGCCGGGACCATTCCTCGTTGGTGGATTTTCTGGAGAGATATTCCCACTTAGTCAAAAATCAATTGGAGGGTAACCTTGTTTTTACTGTGCATAGTAGTTACCATGGTAAAGTCATTTTTACCGTGAATAGTAGTTACCATGTTAAAGGCATTTTTGCCATTTAGTTATAATAGTATTTACCATGGTAAATTCACTTTTTACCATGAATAGTATTTACCGCAGTAACTTCACTTTTTACTGTGAATAGTGTTTACCACAGTAAAGTCAGTTTTTACCGCAGTAAATCAAGTTTTACCATAGTTTACCGTGGTCATTTCTATTTTACTGTAGAAAGGTGTAAAGTCACTTTCTATTATAGTGATTCCAATTATTTGTGCACATAAGTCTTGTTGATTGTACTTGTGGGTTGGTATTTCACTGTGGTTACTTTTGAAAATGGGAAAGATTCCTGTTTTTTCAGCTCAATCTAATGAAGATGCTTCTTCTTTCATTCAAGAATTTAAACGATCTTGTATTTGTAATGGCCTTATAAGAAGGGAACAATGGACTGAATTTTTTCCTACCTTTTTGGATGGTTCAGCACTTAGGTGGTTTGAAACACTAGGTGATAATGTGAAAAATTCATGGGATTTATTAACTGAAAGTTTTCTTGAAGAATTTGGTGAACAACAGAAATATGCAGATCTCATGATCGAGATCACAAAGCTATCCCAAGGAGAGAAGGAGAAGATAAGGGATTATCATGCTCGTGTTCTAGAGCTAAGGAGGAAGCTCGATGCCCAGATCCGGAAGGAAGGATTAGCGGATGGGTTGATGAATGGCGTGGATAATCTCCTCTGTAAGCACTTCATTCTTGGGATGAAGCCAGAGATCAGACAACGAGTGAAGTATGACCACCCAGCCACCATTGAACAAGCAAAGGAGATTGCAAGAAGGCAAGAAGAAAGCATGGAAGAGGAGCCCAAAGAAATTGTTGCTAAAGTAGAGCCTACACCAACACCTTTGGTCCAGAATCCACAACCACTCCCGGTGAGCACAAATATTTCTCCTAGTACATCTACTGAGTATGAAGATCTGCTCAAAAAGATGGGTCAGTTAACTATTAATCTTCTTCAAGGAAAGGAATTTAGTTCTCAGGGAGGAGATAGAGGTCCAAAAAGAAATATTTCTGAAGTTGTATGTTATGGTTGTTATAAAAAGGGTCATTATAAGTATAATTGTCCAGATAGAGCTTCTACATCTGGTAAAGGAGATAATGATAAAGGAAAAGCACCTGTGAATTCTTTTGATGTAGTAGATAAGAGCAGAAATAATGAAGTAGATGTGTTTGTAACAAAAAGAAAGAAAGAAAAAGATAATCAAGATGGAAATGATCCTAAGAAGATGAAAGAAGAAACTAGTAAGAAACATAGGAGAAGAAAGTTGGGTGTGCAGGATTTTCTGATTTCACAGGGGCAAGGACCATACTCCATCTTAGAAGATCTATCCAAAAGGCCTGCAAATATTACATATGGTCAACTCTTGGCTATGTCTTCTGAGAAGAGGCGGGAGTTGCGAAGTGGACTCAATGCTCGACAAAGGAAGGAGGTTGAGGTCCCTGTTTTGGAGGCAGAGGCAGATCCCTATGCTCCACAAGCTGAGGTATTATGTAATGGTATTTCAATTCATGATGTCTTAGTTGATGGAGGTGCTGCAGTTAATGTAATGACTGAGTCTGTAATGAATATGTTGGGTTTAAAAATTGATCGCCCTTCAACACTTATGTTAAGGTCATTAAATAAGGGAAAAACTAAACCAGAAGGTGTAATTTCAAATGTGGCAATATCTGTTATGGGTGTTGTATGTGTGGTAGACTTTCAGGTGATGAAAAATGGTACTGTTGCGTACCCAATGTTGCTGGGAAGACCATGGCTAAGGAGAGTTCATGCAAGAAACTACTGGAATGAAGGTTTCATGACACTTGGACGTGGTAGAGAGAGGGTGAAGATAAATGTGATCCCTCGACATCATAAGACAGAACCTGTGGATTCAAGTGATGAAACTGATGATTGGACATCCTCTGATTACTCTAGTACCAGTGAAGTGGACACTGAAGATGAAGAAAGTGAGGTTGATGTTTCAGTCATGGATATCCTTCCAGTCACACCAACTCATGACCCCATAAAATTATCTGAAGAAGAAGTTGATGATCGTCTCCAACAAATAAAGATTGGTGATGCTGTGATGGAGAGTGAGAAGGAATCCTACCTCCAGCTCTTTCGAAGGTACATACACCTATTCACTTTTGATTACAAGGAACTCCGCCAAGTAAGTTGGGTAGAACATTCTATTGAGCTGGTAGATGGTGCTAAGCCCATAAAGCAAATGCCATATAGAATGAATCCTAATTTTTCCAAGACTGTAAAAGAAGAAATAGATAAGTTGCTTGATGCAGGATTCATATTTGCTGTGGAGAATTCAGAATGGGTTTCTCCCATTGTGATCTCAATAAAAAAGAATGGGAAGCTACGCATTTGTGTTGATTATAGGAAGCTCAATAAGGCAACAAAGAAGGATCATTACCCTCTTCCATTTTCAGATCAGATCTTGGACGAAGTAGCTGGCCAGGAGTGCTATAGTTTTGCTGATGGATATAGCGGCTACAACCAAGTTCGTATAGCAGAGAAAGATCAGCTGAAGACCACGTTCACCACTCCTTGGGGAACGTTTTGCTTATAGAGTTATGCCTTTTGGGTTGTGTAATGCTCCAGCAACATTCCAGCGTTTGATGAATAGGGTGTTCGAACCCTACATTGGGACCTTCATCAGAGTATTTTTGGATGATTTTTGCATCTATGGGAGCAAGTTGGACCACCTGCACCAGATGGAGACAGCATTTCAAAGGTTAGATGAAGCACAAGCCTCACTAAACCCTACAAAGTGTGTCTTTGGATGTTCTAAAGGCGTTTTGTTAGGGCATGTTGTATCCAGAGATGGTATTGGTACTGATCCTGATAAAGTTTCAAAAATCAAAGATTTACCATTTCCTATGAATAGAAGTAAGTTGAGATCATTTTTAGGCCATGTGGGTTACTATAGAAGGTTCATCAAGAATTTCTCAAAGATTGCACAGCCACTAACCCAGTTCTTGAAGAAGGATGTTGCTTATGAACCAGGAAACAAGGCGCATGAAGCTTTTGGACAACTGAAGGAAGCCCTGGTGTCTTCACCTGTTTTGAAGAATCCAGATTGGAGCAAGCCATTCATTGTGTACACTGATGCCTCAGATGCAGCACTAGGTAGTACTTTGAGCCAAAAGGATGAAAATGGGAATGAACATCCAATTTACTTTGGGAGCAGACAAATGAGCAGTGCTGAGGTAAACTATACTGTAACTGAAAAAGAGGCTCTGGCTATCATTTTTGCTGTAAAGAAGTTTAGAAATTACTTGCTAGGGCAGAAATTTATAGTTGTAACGGATCATCAGGCTCTGAAATATATTGTCAATAAGCCTAACCCATCAGGGAGGATAGCAAGATGGATAATTTTGCTACAAGAATTTGAATTTGATATTATAGATAGGCCAGGAAAGAAGCATGTCAATGCAGATGCACTCTCTCGAGCCTATGATGGTTTAGGATCATCTTGTGATGATGATGATTTTCCTGATGCAGCATTGTTCTCCCTTGACACAATCCCTAGTGAATACATAGATATTTGGAATTATCTGAATGAATTCAAGTTTCCTGATGGTGCCAATGCAAAGACTAAGAGAAAGATTACTCAAGCCAGTCGTCCATACTCTATTCTGCATGGAGCATTATTTCGAATAGGACCTGATGGACAGTACAAGAGGGCAGTTGGACGTGATCAAGGAAAAGAGCTTCTAGAAGAATTCCACAATGGTACATGTGGAGGGCACTTCTCTGGACAACTTACAGCAAGAAGGATCTTGGATGCAGGTTATCACTGGCCCACTCTTTTTAAAGACTGTTATAATTATTGTAAGACATGTGATATTTGTCAAACACGTGGTAACCGTAAGACTTCATCAGCTCCATTATGTCCTATTCTTCCCCTTGGTCCCTTTGAAAAATGGGGAATAGACATTGTAGGTCCACTTCCAACTACATCACGTCAAAATAAGTATATTGTAGTTGCCACAGATTATTTAACCAAGTGGGTTGAAGCTAGGCCATTGAAAGTAGCTTCCATGGATGAAGTGGCAAGGTTCATATATGAACGCATTGTCACCAGATTTGGTTGTCCATTAGAAATTGTAACAGATCAAGGAAGCCACTTCATTAATGAGGTGGTAGAAGCCCTAGTCAATAATTTTTCTATCAAGCACAGGAAGGCAACAACATACAAGCCAAGCACAAATGGACAGGTGGAACGAACAAATTTTGTGCTGTGTCAAATTCTAGCAAAAGATGCAGCCTTGCAGGTACATAAATGGGATAAAAGGATTCATGCAGCATTGTGGGCATATAGGGCAACATCAAAGTCAGCAACAGGATACTCCCCATTTCAATTGGCCTATGACATTGATCCAGTTCTTCCTATTGAGTTTGATATTCCCACTGTGAGAGTTATGAAAAATGAAAGGATGGATGAAAGTGATTCAGTAAAAGAAAGGTTGGTACATCTTCATTTGCTAGAGGAAATGAGGGAAATAGCTAAGGATACAAGCCATAAGAAGAAAATGAAGCAGAAGGAGTACTTTGATCAAAAGATCCGGTGGTCTCCATTTCAAGTGAATGACTTGGTTCTAGTATATGATTCCAGATACAAAAAAAGAAGACAGAGAAAATTTCTTCCAAAATGGATGGGGCCCTACAAAATAGCAGCTGTGCATGAAAATGGTACGTACCGACTGGAGGAATTGGATGGCACTCCCATTACGAAATGGGTCAACCACGACAAGTTGAAGATTTTCCAAGCACCAGAATAGTCTACTCCGAGGACGGAGTAGAAGCTAGGAAGGGGGAAGATGTCGACACTAAAATTTTCCTCCAAAATTTCCATTTCATTAATATATGTATTAGGAATAGGATGTTGTTAAGTGTAATTATTAGTAGCGTCTAATAGAAGATAACGGCGCGTCAGTACGGTGCCGCCAATAATGTGGAGTACGGTAACAGTCAAAGTACAATAGGAATGTTGTAAAAAGTAAATATTTGTCGTAAGTGGTCCGGTAATGTTAAAATGTCAAAGTTTGGGTAATTAGAGAAGTAGGGTCTACATGATTAGGAATTAGAAATATTATATTGGTAATAAGGACAAGGAGTGAGGTCATAAATATTTTGTGTATTTTATTTGTAAAAAGTCTAAAAATGTGGAACCCATGTAAAATGATAAGGTTTATCTTATCTTAAAAGATAAGCTTACATGTACAGATAAGAGTTAAGGTATGGAATATGATTCATCAGAGTAGATTTCTTATCCTATCTTAGAGATAAGACGGATAAGCCTGGAAGTTCTATAAATAGAGAAGCCACCCCCCTCATTTAGCATAGAAGGAAGTAGTGAGAAATATTGTAGGAAGTGTGTAAAGGAAGCCATCAGTTTAAAGGTGTGTTGAAGAAGCCATTAAGAGGTGTAATTGTAAAGTTTCTCCCATAGTCTTGGTGGAAGGCAAGTGAAGTCAATAACACTTGAAGTACCTCATGGGTGAGATTGTAACAATTTCATGTTAATATTATAATTTACTTTGATATTTCAGATTTGTCATCATTTCGTCTTATCATAGTCGATGGTATTCTTGTGTTATGTTTGTTGTTTTGTTTCCAGATTACATCCACCAAACTAAAGGTTGTGCATTAGTAAATAATCATAGCATGAAGAGTTCCCAGTGAAGAATTATCATAGTGTCGGATTGGTGATGACATGTCCTGCTCCTAGGTGCCTTGGTCCATAATGTGTGCATTTAATATATAATGGTGAAAAAAAGTATTTAGTATGATAAGTGAATGTATTTGATCTTGGAATGTGTTCTAATGTTGCATTTTGTTGTCATTTATGTGGTGTGTAGAGGGATATCCACTCGAGGGAGTTCCACAATGGGTGTCATATAAGTACATTGCATAACATTAGGGCTGTTAGACGATGATTGGGATGTGATGGACTGTAACGGCATATGACACATAACATAGATGGGGGATGTGCCCCATAATATGCCCATGGTAACTGCATTATGCGAGAGATGTTGCGCTGATAAGTATACATTTTGGTTTCCTACGAGAGAGATAACAGTTACTATGGAGGATGTATATTGCCTACTGTGATTTCCAGTGGTTAGGGAGAGAGTACGGGTTATGCCAATAGAGGATATGGAGCGACAAATGTGAGCCATGGGACAATATTTTATGGGGACTCGAGTACCTGTCGAGGACCATATTAGTTTGGATGCTTGTTGTCACCCTAAAATTCCTCCTTTTTCAAAGACAAATTTCCAAAATCTTTGGAAGGGTTCTGGTAAAGAGAGAAATTCAAAAAGTTAGAAAATTTCATTCTTTGGAGTCATTTTTAGTGTTTTGTGGCTAAGTCAAGGATATTTTTGTCCCATGTGTCCCAAGTGTCATTGGGCCTCCAGTTCACCGATTTTCCGCTTTCTCCACACTACTCTACTTGCGGCTAAGTCAGACATTTTCGTTTCGCATGTCCCAAGTACACTCAAGCCTCTTATTCACTGATTCACCACTTTTCCCGCATTACTCTACTCATCAGATTTTTTGGGTTTGCGCATCCTTCGTGTCCCCGCATCCCATGGACCATCTGTGCTCTCCGGACCCACTTTTTCCACATCAACTGAATCATCTCCACGCATCCCGCATGTCCCAATGTCCCATGGACCGTCTGTGCTCTCTGGACCCACATTTTCCACACTCCTCTTGGATCGGGTATTTCAAATTTGCACGTCCCTCATGTCCCAATGTCCCATGGACCGTCTGGGCCAGTTTTTTTCCACTTTTTTTTATTTTTTGAGTTGGTGCGAAGGCCATTTATTGTGCATTCATGATTTTATCTCTCCATTCATTCCAACTCATGGCTATTTAAAGAGAGGTAACCATTCATTCATTTTCACACTTGCTCACTCATTCCCTCCCACTCACGTTTGTGCAAATCAAGTCGTTGCCCACATCTGTGCTTCTATATTTTCTCTTGCAGGGATTATTTTGAGACTGTGATATAATCCATTAAAGGTTATCTTCTCTCTACCTCTGTTGTCACGATGAAGATGCAGTATCAAGGGCACGAACACCTCTCCTCATTGGAAACCTCTGTGCCTAACATTGGTGACAGTGAAGCTCGACATCTAGACCTTGATGATTTTTGGAGCAGACTTGGATGTGATAACCCTACTCCCATCGCTCAAATGATCAAAAATAGTGGGATTGCATTTGCAGGTGGTTTTCCTATCTCTATTTAGTGTGTTGATACCATGCTCACTTGCGGGGCTTGTTTCAATCTGGAATCCAAAGAAATTGTTAATGTACATGGTGAAGTAATTGCACAACTAGATTCTGAAGCTATCTGTATTGCCCTGCACATCCCAATGATGGAAGGTGCCAATACCCTCACCCTTTCTCAAGCACAAGCACTATTTGACCAGGATAGTGAGAGATATAAGGCTAGGGTAGCTAAATCATGGTTGAAGAACCCTAAAAAGGGAGCATCCAGACTTTCAAAATCATTGTTCAGGGTTGATTTCAATGAAGAGCTTTCAGACATCATCACCCTTCTTGCTAGAATCATGGGAATGCCCTCTACAAATGAGTTTCACTTTTGGATGTGTCCCTTTATCAACATCATTTGTGAGGGGAAGCAAAATTTGAATTGGAGTGAGATTATTTGTGAAAACCTAACAGAGCAGTTGGTAAATGTTCACAGAACCCAAACATTCTACATGTCATCCTACCTTATGTACACCATTGCGGCATCCAGGAAATGGCTTGGTCTCACTTTCATTGAAGATAAGAAAGATGCCCCCATATATGAATACTGCCCTCAGTTAACCCTCAAAGTCAGCAATCATAATTTCAGGAGAGTTAATGATGCATTCACCATGTACATTGTGAGGCTCTTGGAAGGAAATACTGCTCGGAGATTTTCTGAGGAAGCAAAGACTTTGATATCTGACTATGGAAGCTTCTACACTCAATTCAGAAAATTCTCATATATCAGACTGGCTGGTTTCAAAGGTCCACCTCTAAAGCTTCCTATGTTCTGTAATGATAAAATGGCTCTTGTTGAGATTTGTAGGAAATTGGATAAGCTCCACCAAACCTGTAGAGATAATAAGATTACTGGCATTCATTTTCCTATCTCCCTGGGAAATTATACATGCATGACAGCCTTGGATGCCCAGAACATTGATAGAACCATTGTTCCTCTCACTATCCATCACTTCAAATCCAGAACTTGCTTTGATATCAAAGGATACATTGCTAAGAATTTCAGGATGGTCTTTTATCACCTTGCTGACACTGAAGATTATTGGGCTGATTGCACAGATGATTTTGAGGCCAGGAGAAGGTACTTTGGCAGACTCTCTCTTCAACAAATCATAGACTTCAACGTCTATAAAGTACCTGATGGGCTCAAGGATGATGATGAGGACTTGCAATCTATTGAGTATGAGAGGTCTATTAAACACACTCCTCTGGAAACCATTGATTGGTTTGTAAAAGAGAGAGATGATTTGAAGGAAGTAATCAATCTTGTTATTGTGAGAACCAAACTCTGGTTTGATAGGAAGATGCAAGACTTCAGGATGAACAAAGCCAAGTCTTCTTCATAGGAAACTTCTTCTCCTAGGAAGGAAGAACTTATGCCCAATATTGAGGTGCCTGAACAATCTACTCCATCCTCCTCAACAAAGGTATACCTGAAGAAAGGTAAGGCCATCAAACAAGAACAGGTTGAAGAAGAAGTTCTTTTGGAGCAGCCAGAGGTCCCTGTAGGGTCAGAAAATATTGTTGTTTTGAGTGAGGATGACAGTGAAGAGATGAAAGAAGAAGAAGAAACCCCTGTCATTACTACTGAGATAGAAAATGAAGGTCAAATGACTGAACCTCTAGGTTTGATGGATACTTCTTCTAAGGATCTTTCTGAAATTGTGCCAACTTCCCCACTGGAGACATCAGTAGTGCAAACATTGAGTGCAATGAGTTCACTTGCACTCGGATCTATTGCTCCTTCTACCTCTTCCTCTTCCTTTGCTTGGGTTCAACCTTTCGTTGATAACAAGAAAAGGAAGTCTTCTTCTCAAGTTGTAGTTCCCAATTTTGATGTTGTGGCCACCTTGCTCGGTATTACTCCTCCTCCTCCTGCAAAGAAAGAAAAGACCACCTCAAGGATGGTGACAGATTCATAGGGTCATTAGTTCAAGGAGATTGTAGAGCCTAAGGTGGATAAGGAGGAGAAAGATATTTTTGTTTCTGACCTGGAGCTTACAAGAATTCCACTTGGGGAGTCTACACCTGAAAGTGAGGTTCATAACCTCAGAGAAACTGTGACCAGAGTCATTGAACGAGTGGAGAAGGGTAAACAAACTATGGAGAAATTGGAAGAACATAACCAAGTTCTTTCAAATTTTATAAAATCCCTATTGGCAAAAGATAAGGTCTTGGATCCAGCTCCATTGGCTTCTCTTCCACCTCCCATAGTTCTCAACAAAGATGAAGTCCAGACCATCAAAGATATTCACAAATATACTACCTATGGAAAGGCCATTGAAGCACTGGTTGATGATATGATAGTGGCTGGATTGAACTTCATTGAAGAGGCCTTCAAGTCATATGAGAAGGTGTCCAAGTTACAGCTGAAATTCACCACAACAATCAGTGGCTTGGAAAAAGAACTAAAGCTCTGGTGTGAATGTATTCAAGATCTCCATTCAATGAGCCAGACAGATGAGAAGATTTTATTGGCAAGCAAAGTATTTGATGAAGCCAAGAACAATCTATCAAAATCCTGGGTTTTCAGTATTGATTGGAAGATCAAGGTTTTGGAGGAAGCAGTGGGAGAACTGAAAAATATGTGGCAGAAAGGGGAAGCTTTCAAGACTTGTGTTTTGTCTGCCTTCCAAGATATTCATTGTCAGATCCAGAATGAAGCCTCAGGTAATCAGTTTTCTATTCAGGAGATCAAGGCTCAATTCAACACCTTCATCAAGGAAGATCTTTTCAAAGAAGGGTCAATGTCTAAAGAGAAGATGAAAGATGTCTGCTCTCTCCAATCAGCTATCACCGAGGCAAACAAAGAGTTTCTGGAAAACACAGAGTTTGAGAAGGATATGGAGAAGTGTCTTGGCATGTGGACTCATGCCACTTCTAACACCACCATACCCAAAGTGCATGGAGATAGCTGAGGCATTAAAGAAATTTAGACATCAGATTCTTAAGACAGTTGGCCCTTCTAAGCATCCATCGGATGTTTCTGCTTCTGGGTCCTAGGACACTTCTTTTATTTTTTTTGGGTTGTAACACCCATGATGTTTTTTTTATTAAAACATTTTATTAATGTATTTGTTAAGTGGTCTTTAATATTTAGTTTAAAAGAAGTTGGAACTGAATGTAACTGTATTTTTTAGCTATTTAATGGGCTCTTCATGCCATTGTTAAGGGTTGGACCCTGATACTCTTGAAATGTAATAGATTTGAAAGTAATCAATACAGAAGTTTTTTCCCTTATCTCTTATTTCCATCTGCTATCCTTTCTTTCCTTATTTGAAATTTATGAATCATCAATCTTTCATATTAAGAAACTTTGTGTTCTTGTGATATGATTTCTAGAACTTTGTGTCTATGGAATAATATCAGATATTTCCAATGTGAATGATTCCATTCTGTATCTCTTTTGCTAAAGTACACATAAGGTTATATTCTGCTATCTATATTACCTGAAAGTACTGTTGTGTTCTTCCCTTTCAGTTTTATTGTTCTTCTATTTCTATGTATTGATAATATTTATTGGCATAAAACATTTCAAAGTATCAGGAGTCCTCATTAATATGAAAGTTGTATATTTGTATATAAGCTTTGCTGCTCACTTTCAATAAGGGAACCTCTCCCATAAAGAGGAGGGACTTGTTGTCCCCTAACTGTTGATTACTAAAGTACTAATTCAAAAACCAACAGTTTTTGGCAACTCTACTGGGGATTTCATTTCAACAATATCCCTTTCTGAATAACTTCAAGACCATTTTTTGGTCTGGTGACTCTAAGATATACACGTAGTAAGAAATCTCTAGGAGTAGAAGATTCTCATTTTCAACTTCTAGAGAAACAAAAATTTCCTCTTCCTTCAACAAGAAGGAACAAAAGAACTCGTTCTGTGAGCACACCTCCTGCTAAAAATAGGATTTCTAAGAACAGTTTTCCTCAAGATCAACTCAGTCCTAATCTTCATGCTCTGGTAATTTCTGGAGTTACAATTCCCCTTCAGTTAATCTTTCCAAAGATGGCGTCACCTTTGCCTTGGGGACAATAGGTTGGGCCTCTTGCTCTTCCTCAACCATTGCATGAGTTACCCAGGGGTAACAGGAAAAGTTTTCCTAAATTCCAGGGTGATGGGAAAGTACACCCAGATGAACACATTGCAGCTTTCATTGTTGCATGTGGGATTCTTGGGGTTGAGCATGAAGATGTTTCTGTCAGGATCTTCGTGGAAACATTGCAGGACAATGTTGTTGATTGGTTCTATCACCTTCCTGCTGGGTCAATTACTGATTGGATTACTATGAAAACTCATTTTGAGCAACGTTTTAAACCTGCTGAAGATGTGCATGCTCTCTTAGCTCAAATTTCTCATATAAAAAGGAGCCACATGAGCCCATGAGGGAGTTTGTGGCCAAATTTAACAAGCTGATTCATAAAATTCCACAGAACACTCATCCTGTAGATCAAATCCAAAAGTGATTTTTCCTCAATGCTTAGTTGCCTGAAGTAAGTTATGCACTAAGGAGGGATAATATTCTGACTCTAGATGTTGATCAATGATTGGCTATCGGTGTTGAAGATGATCTAACAATGTCAGGAAAATTGAGAAGAGAGTCCTCCAAATCTAAAGCATCTTCCTCTTCCTCCCTAGGATCCAATTCTAATCAGTTAGTGCAGAGGATGGCAAATGATCTTATTGCTATCAAGAAGCAATTGGCTCAACATATTCCTTACCAAGATATTCCAAGAAATAATTTTCAGCCTAGGAACCATTTGCCCTCTTCTCAGACTAGATTGGCTATTGAAGGCCCACCCATCAAGGTTCCAATCAATATAACTTGTGAAGTTCAAGAACCTAATGATGAAGAGGAGAGTGAAGACCATGAAGAGCTTGAAGAAGAAGTTAATGAAGAACAAGAAGAGCTTGGTGAGTCTCAAGTTCATTTCCTCACCACTGAAGGTATAGATGATGAAGATGAATATGATGAAGTAGTGGCATATATGAATAGTGAGTCATATGCTGTTATGACTTGAGAGCAAATGAACAGGAAGGAAAAAGTGGTACAACCTTCTAAAAAATCTAAAGAAGTTCCTATAACTATTCCAGTAGTTGCAAGAAGAGGAGCCCCTATTCCCACTACCTCCACACAAAAGGTGAGTAATGCTAATTCTTCTCCTTCTATCTCCACTTCTGGAACTCCTTGTCCTTCAACTCCTAAACCTGATAAGCCCAAAGTTCCCCTCATTCCTAGTAATGATGCCCCATCCACCTCCGGATCTTTTGATATCATTGACCACATCAAGAAGACAAAGATCCAAATCTTCAGAGGCAAAATTTTACCAGACTTATCCAAATGCTTTTGATAAAGTGGTAAAATTTATCAATTCCAAATCCAAAACTTCACCCAATACTTCTAAAGGTCTATTACCTACTCCCTCCTCATCTCAACCAAGTCTTGTGGCTGCAGTCTCTTCACCTAATGAGAATATTAAACCATTCTATGTAACGCTTCTCATAGCTGGCCACAAACTCAGTAATTGTGTTATTGACTCAGGAGCATCAGACAATGTGATGCCTGCAAAAGTAGCTCATGCTTTGGGCCTGACTCTAACACATACATTTGGTTCCTGTTATTCCATGGAAAGTAGAGAAGTACCGTTGGTTGGAAGAATCAAAGATGCACAAGTGGCTTTCGCTTCTTTTCCAGAGAAAAGGGTCAAAGCCACTATTTTAGTAGCTGACATTCCTCCCTCATATGGTATGTTACTGAGTAGAAATTTTTGTAGAGAAGTGGGAGGTGAAATCCAAATGGATTGGTCACACCTTAATCCCGGTCAATGGAAAAATGAAAAAGTTGCTACCAAAAAGATAGACCGAGTACATTCAGTAAAATATTGATGATCCAAAAGCAAAAATATTCTATGAAGATATAGGGCATGGTAACTATATGATCATGTCAAAAGATCAGGCAAAAATTCCTAAGGGAGTAATTCACAATCCTAATGGCATTTGGACTTTGTAGTTCAATGGAAGTTGCTCTTCAGCTGGTTCTGGAGCTGGTGTGGTGTTAATCTCTCCAGAAGAGAAGATTCATCCATTTTCATTTAAGCTTTATTTTAAAAATACAAACAACACAGCTAAATATGAGGCTCTCATCCTTGGATTGAACGTGGCAAAAGAAATGGGAGTGAAGAATATTTGTGCTCATGGTGATGTAGAGTTGATTGTGAAACAAGTCAGTGATCTTTTTGAAGTGAAGAATAGGATATTGAAACATTATAGAAGTCTTGTCTGGGACTCCATTGAATTTTTTGATGCTTTCTCAATTGAAGCTTGTCCCAAGAGAAAATAATACTAGAGTTGATTCTCTGGCTGTCTCAGGATATTTTTTGATTCCTCATCCATATTTTTCTCAAGAAAAATTTACCATTGAAATGATTCATAGGCCTAGTGTGCAGGATAATGCAAGCAACTGGAAAGTTTTCAATGATGATCAACACTTGCTCTCTTTCTTGGAGCTTAAGGATAACTTCAATCAATTATATTTTGAAGGAAGTGAGAATATTCCTAGAGAATATGTGCCCCTAATGAAGATGATATTAAGGAAGAAATGGATCAGGATGGCTATATCAAATTGAAAGGTAACAAGATACCCAAAGGGCTGGTGAGTTTAGAGGATTTGTTTGATAAGCATGATAGGTACATCAAATCTAAAGCTTCTCAAAGAGCTCGTCAATCTACTGAGTATGAGAAGGTTAATATTGGAAGTAATGATGAACCCAAGATGGTGAATATTGGGAAATGTTGCACTCAAGAAGAAAGGAAGAAAGCAGCAAACCTATTAAAAAGGTATGCCGGCGTTTTGCCTATTCATATGATGATCTCAAAGCTTTTCAACCAAAGGAGATCCACCACTATATTCCTCTAAGACTTGGGATTAAACCTTTCAAACAAAAGAAAAGACAATACAATCCCAATATTGTTAATACCATTTTTCAAGAGATTCAAAAATTACTCAAAGCAAAGATCATTTTCCCTATACATCATTCAACATGGATAGCCAACATTGTGCAAGTAAGAAAGAAGAATGGTGAGATTCGTATTTGTGTGAATTTCAGGAATTTAAATCAGGCCTCTCTAAAAGAAAACTACCCTCTCCCCATGATGGATCAAGTTTTAGGCTGTCACAGGCTCTGAGATGTTGTCCATGCTGGATGGATTCTCTGGATACAATCAGGTGGAAGTTAGTACCCCAGATCAGCACAAGACTACTTTTACTACTCCTTGGGGCACCTTTGCCTAAAAGAGGATGCCATTTGGTCTTATCAATGTTGGTGCCACTTTCCAGATAGAAATGGACTTAGATTTTGGTAGTCTCAAGGGAAAATTTATTGTTGTATACCTTGACGATTTCACTGTTTTCTCCAAAATAAGGGTATATCACTTTCTGCATCTTGAAACAGTCCTTCAAAAATGCAGAGAACATGGAGTATCTCTTAATCCTAAGAAGTTTGTATTTTGTGTTACCGAAGGCAAGCTGCTGGGACATATTGTTTCTAAAGAAGGAATTAATATAGATCCACAAAGAGTTCAGGTAATTCAACAAATTCCTCTTCCCACAAGAAAAAAAGTTGTTCACTCTTTCTTTGGTAAGATAAATTTCTTGAGGAGATTCATTCTAGACCTTGCAAAACTGACTATGAGCATTTCTCAAATGATGAAAGGGAAGCAAACCTTTGGTTGGAATCATGAAGGAAAATAATATTTTGAAGGTATCAAGAAGGCTATCGCTAAAACTCCCATCCTAGCATGTCCCGATTTCAACAAAGATTTCATTATCTATTGTTATGCTACTGAGAATACATTGGTGTCTATACTAACTTAGAAAGACTATGAGAATCATGAACTTCCAATTACCTTCATGAGCTATGTTCTAAAAGCTCATGAACTAAAGTATACCTTGATGGAGAAACATGCTTTTGCAGTAGTCAAAGCTGTCAAGCAATTTCATTTTTTATATCCTTAATTCTCACTCTATTGTATTTGTACCTGATACAACTATTAGGTCTATTCTTACACAACAAGAGTTTGGAACTAAGTGAGGAAATTGGGTGGTAAAGGTTCAAGAATATGACCTTGATATCAAGCCAACAAAGCTAGTCCGAGGGTAATGGCTTATGTGAACTTATTGCCAAGGGAGCCAGATGAGGAATTGTCCACTGAAGAGGCGGATGTTCCTGTCGTTCTCTTTCTTAGTTAAACAGACGAGTGGTATGTTGATATTACACATTTTCTTACTTATGGAGAATGTCCATCTCTCTTAAGTGCCAAGGAAAAGAGAGCTATTAAGCTAAGATCTGCACAATATGTATTGTGGGAAAATGCTTTATTCAAGTGAGGCATTGATGGAAGATTCCTTAAATGTGTGGACAAAGAGCAACAGAAGAAGTTGTTTGCAAATTTTCATGATCAAGCCTATGGAGGGCATTTCTCTTCTGTTGTCACTGCTCACAAACTCCTTCGTGTAGGATACTATTGGCCTACATTGTTTTGAGATGCATCAAAATGGGTAGGAAAGTGTGAAGCCTCTTAGATTTTTGTTGGAAGACCTAAGTTGGCTACTTTACCACTCAAACCAGTAGTTATTGATGAACCTTTTCAACATTGGGGATTGGATTTTATTAGAACTCTCAACCCACCTTCCAGTGCTGGACACACTCATGTGCTAACTACTACAAATTACTTCACAAAGTGGGTAGAAGCTATTCCAGTCAAAAGCACTACTTCAGAGGTGGTGTGTAATTTTATCAAAGGGAACATCTTGATAAGGTTTAGAGAGCCAAAAAAAATTGTGACTGATAATGCTTCTAATTTTTCTTCTTTCGAGATGATGGATTTTTGCTATGGCTATGGAATTTCCCTTGCTCATTCTTTAGATTATTACCCCCAAGGGAATGGAAAAACAAATTCAACAAATAAAAATTTGGTAACCATCATTTAGAAGCTTGTTAATGAATCTCAAATGAATTGGAGTAAGAAGCTCTATGATGACCTCTGGGCAGATAGAATTACACCCAAAAGAGCAATTGGAATGTCTCTGTTTCAGGTGGTGTATGGTGTTAAAGCTCAACTGCTAGTAACAGTTGAATTTCCAGCCTTGCACTTGATGAAGGCTATTGAGGATTAAAGTTTCATCAGCTCCTTGGACAAGATGATCACGTATCTCTAAAAACTAAATGAGGATAGGATGCAAGTCTTTGACAGGATCTCCGCTCATCAACAAAAGGTGAAAACTCTGTTTGAAAAAAAGACAAGACTTGGAGATTTTCAAGTAGGAGATATTATTTTACTGTGGAACAAAAGGCATGAACCTCATGGAAGCCACGGTAAGTTTGATTCTCTTTGGCTTGGTCCTTTCAAGATAAGACACTTTGCTAGAGAAAATTAATTGTATTTGGATTATATGGATGGATCTCCTCTCCCACTTCCTTACAGTAGGCAGTATTTGAAGTTGTTCAAGTCCTAAGTGATTAGGCAGTTCCTTTTGTATATTACGTGTAGTGTCTTGTTTTTGGTTTTTCCCTTGTGTCCATGTTCCTTTTCCCTTTTATGTATTGTATTCTGTGTTATTTTGCCTTTGACTTTATTTGCCCAATGGATAAGGCACTAGTCTACTTTCCCAGAGTTTTTCTTGTGGTTCGTGATCTTGCCTCGTTCTTTTGTCCTAGTCAAATCATCCCCAGAAAGAGCCAGCTATTGTCACCCTAAAATTCCCTCCTTTTTCAAAGGAAAATTTCCAAAATTTTGAGTTAGTGTCCTTTGGAAAGGTTTTGGTAAAGAGAGAAATTCAAAAATTTAGAAAATTTCATTCTTTGGAGCCATTTTTAGTGTTTTGCAGCTAAGTCATATATTTTTATCCCATGTGTCCCAAGTGCCGACAGGTCTCCAATTCGTTGATTTGCCACTTTCTCTGCACTACTCTACTTGCGACTAAGTGAAAAATTTTCATCCCGCGTGTCCCAAGTACACCTGGGCCTCTTGTTCACCAATTCACCGCTTTTCCTGCATTACTCTGCTCATTGACTTTTTCAGGTTTTCACGTCCTTTGTGTCCCTGCGTCCCACAGACCGTTTGTGCTCTCCAGACCTACTTTTTCCACATTGTTATCTCATTTTAGTGATTCCAGCTAAAATTAAGATAACCATATATTTTTTTTGGAAAAATCTCCTAAAATGCCCTTTTGAGGAGATTTTTTGGGTTTTCAGGTTTCAACAACACGAAAACATTTTTTTTACATGCTACATGCAAATTGTTTCTCAAAACCCGAAACCCAAAACAAGTCACTTTGTCAGGTTTTTAGTACTCACGAATATCGGAACATGATTTGTAAAAATCATGTTACATGTCACTTGACTTCCGAAACCTAAAACCTGAATTGATAGCTAATCCTTTGTATTGGGTGTTCGGGCACTCCAAGCATGATGACATGGCATTAACTCCAAGTTGTCGAGTAGTTGGCACACGTGTCAGGTGAAGTGTCCTAAATGCTAGGGTTTTATAAATAGCCTAAATTTACAGGTCATTTTTACCTATTGTACTTTTGCTGCGTGGATTTTTCGTACTCGTGCCTGCGACCTCCAAACCCAATCGAGCTTCTTGATCGATTTCGTGTTCCGTTTTCGATTATTTTTCGAGATTACTGAAGGTATTTTACTTTTCTTGCCAATTTGAGGTCTTTTGGATTTGTATTTGAGATATTCTTTTGATGTTCTCCATTCTTTCCTATTTTTCCTCTAGGTTTAGGGTTTTAGATTATTTTCTTCATTTTATGTTGTATTCCATTGAAATTTCTTGTTTGGAATTCACCCCTAGGGTGTTTCTTTATTTTATCCCATGGAATATCCCCTGTTGATTATTAAAAAATCTAAAAATCCTAACTGGTGAAATGACAGGAATTTTGCATGTCCTAACACCTCAAAAACCTGATTCCTTTATTTTTGGGTTTTATAGGGTGTTCAACATCTCCTTGCTTCTGCCATTTGTCGGGCTTCATTGAGAGCTCAACAATCTCCAAGTTCTGCCAGTGTATCGGGTTTTACCAAGTGCCAAACATCTATCAACCTCTGACATACACTTTGCAGTGTATCGGGTTTCTTCGAGTGTTCGACATGCTCCGATCTCTGCTTTGTGTTGGGTCTTACGAAGTGATCAACATCTTCCGACTTCCGCCAGTGCATCGAGTTTTACCAAGTGTCTGACATCTACTGAGTTCCGACACTCTCTGCAGTCTGTCAGGTTTTTTGAAGTGTCCGACAAGACCTTATTTTCGACATACATTCTAGTGTGTCGGGTTTCATCAGGTGCTTTGCAAGTTCTAAAATCTGGATAGTGTGGCGGGTCTGTGGGGTTGCTCAGCAAGCTTCCAAGTCTAATTGTTCAAATAGGAGTTGTCTAGGCATTCTTTCTTCAAGATTTCTCATGTCAAATCCTGGATCATCTAAGGATAAGTCAGACAGGTCAGGGAAGATGAAATACAAGTACTAGAAAATGGAATCCCCCTCCTATATAGATTGTTATTATGACATCCGAGATACGGATCTTGGTAACATTGACATGGAAGACTTTTGGAACAGAACCAAGGATTCTTCTCAGAAGTCCATAGATGAAGTCAATAACCAACAATGGCCTCCCTCTTACAGCAGGATTCCCAATGTCTGCTCATTGCCTTGAGTTCATTTTGGCCTGTGCTTCCAATTATGACTCGAACTCTCACTCAGTAAAAAATCAAGCAAGAGAAGTTATAGTGAAGTTGGACGGGGGTTACTTTGATGACCTCTTAAGATTACCCATCTTTCAGGAATATGTCGACGTAGATCTTAAGTCAGTACAGAAATCTTGGGACAAAGATCAAGAAGACTGCATCATGCATGTGAATAAAAAGTTTATTAATCAAGACCAAGCCAGCTGTCTCAAGGTTTCCCAAGTTTTTCCCCAGGAGCGATTTCATCCTTAAAGTTAACGACATCATCACCTTGCTAAGTTGAGTATTTGGACTCCCTGAGTCAAGAGACTTCCAAGCATGGATGTATCAATTCATGGTCATTATGAAGAAGAACGAACAAGGGATCGATTAGAGCAGTCTTATAAGTGATGAGATTGATTCCCAGATGAAGACAATCTTGACTACGGGAAAATTCTATATGTCACCTATGCAGCAGCTGGCATGAGAAATTATCAAGGGCTGAATGCAAAAGGAGATAGGGTAACATAACACATATATCGATACTTCTCTCAGTTGACAATGAAGGGTTTCGAGGATCAATTCAGAAGAGTGAACAACGCTTTCTTTTATGAAAATATCTGCAGGATGAACCCTGATCTAAGGAAAAGAAGAGTCTCTAACAAAGCATGGGCCGAAGTATCAAAATGGGGTTGTATCTTCTTATAGTTAAATAAGTTCACATACCTTCGGGTGGTCATGTACTCGGGAAAATGGGGTTGCCCAAATTCCCAGGTGATAAGCTGATTCTAATGGAGTTAGTAAGACAATTGTTGGATTTCCACAAATTCCAACAAAGCAAACACAAGGCTGCCGTATCCTTCCCTATTTCCATTGGAAGGTACACGTGCTCGACGGTGGTCAAAGCTAAGAACGTGGTGCACGAGCTTCAGGACAAGTTGAAGAAACACATGAAGCACCGAGATGGATTTGATTTCCGAGGAGTCCTTAAATCATACGGGACTTTATATCTACATGTTCCCAACTTAGAAGATATTTGGGTTGATCTTCGGGATGAGGTTGTCATCCGAAGAAAGGACAATAATAGGTTGATAATTTAAGAAATCCTAATGCTGGATTTATCTGACATCCCAAAAGTCACTAAGGACAATGAGAGTGTCCTTTATGCCTTGTATGATGGGCTGAACGAAGATTAATATGTATTCCCAGCCATTGATTGGTCCATTACTGAGAAAGATTCTATCATGAGAAGAGCTACTCAAATTCTTGCCCGTACTAAGGCGTGGCTTATTTCTTGGGGAATAAGTTATAAAGAAGGGAGTTTTACAAAGCTAGATACTTTGGAAGTGGGACCCTCAAAGGGAAAAAAGGAAAAGGATAAGAACCCTTCCAAAAGGCCAATGAAGGTTAAGTTTGTAAGAAAGGGAGAAGATCAAGTAACTACACCAGTGGCCAGTCTCCCACAAATAGTCAAGGTTCCTGATTCACGTCCACAACTAGAACAAGGGAATCTTCCTTCAAGAGAAGAGATTATTCAACCTTCCATTCCTCTTTTGGTTGACAATTCATCAGAGGTAAGTCTTCCTCTTACCTCTCAAGCTCTAATTTCTGGATCCTTGCCTCCTCCCATTCAACCTTCCTTGCCTCAGATTTCTTCACCAAGTTCCTCAACCTTGGCTAGTATCTTCTTTGGCCTCTCACCTCTCCCCACTAGACCCTAGTTAACCATGGACATGCCTCCTCCTTCTGCACCTTCATTCCCTGAATCCATTACCACAGATGCTACACTTTTAGTGGTCACCACTCCATAAGCTAACCTTCCTCCACCTGAAGATGTGACCATAACACCTACAATGGGAGCAACTTCTTCCAATACGCCTCAATGGTCAGTAGATCAAACTTCGAGGAAGAGGAAGGTGGTAGTCCCATTACCAACCTTTGATTTCAGTTCCCTCAAGGTCACTCCTACCAAGTCGGCCAACATAGTTTCAAGGATTTCAGTGGATGCCTCAGGGCATAAATTTGCAGACATTGCTACTCCCGTGGTTGATATAAAATACTAAGGACGATATAATGGTCACAGATTATCAAATCACAAGGGTGGCTCTAGGGAAAGTAACAACGGAGGGAACACAACAAGACACACAAGATGCTATGAAATGTGTTATGTTAGAAGCTAAAGGAAATTAAGGCAAATAGAGATGAGTTAAAAGAGAAAGTACAACAACTGACAGAAGTGCTACTCAAGCTCTCAAAGCCTCCTGAGTCAACACCATCATCCTCTACTCCTATTGGGTTTGATTTCTCATCGGTACCCATGATCGAGAAGATTACTGAGAAGGAGAGAACAGTCGATGAATGGATCCAAAGGCTGCTCCTGCAAGGAAAAGAAGTCATCGAGGACATTGTGTGGTGTCACCCAGATTTCATCCTGAAATCTGTGACTACCCTATCCAAAAAAAAGAAACAAAAACAAAAAAAGAGAAAAAACTCCCCAAAAAAAGGAAGAGAAAATTTCAAATGGAAAAAAAAAAAAAAATAAAAGAAAAAAGAGAAGTCATCGAGGAACTTGTGTGGTGGCACCCCGATTTCATCTGAAAATATGTTGACTACCTATTTTGAAATTTTCAGACTTGTAAAATAATGGGTCATTTTGGGGTTTTATGACTGAAATTTTGTTATTGTCGTCAAGTATTTCCCAAAGCGCCATATTAGCCTTTTTTCACCAATACCCAGATGCCCAAAATTGTTATTATTTTGTCGCGGGATTGTCTGTGGGGAAATGTGCATTTTAATTATTTTGAGACCTGTATGAGGCTAGTTGCGCTCGTTTTAACTCTTGTGCTTGAGCGATATTCATTACTCTTATTGTACCAGAAAAGGGTTTTACTTGGAATAAGTTTGGGACTTATTTGAACTCTTTGGGCAATTTCAGTGTTTGTGTTGTTCTGTTTTCGTTTTCTGTGAATGAAATTTCTTCTCGAACAATTCCTTTGCCACGTAAGCACGATTTGGCCTGGGAGCAGCCTGGAGAAGAACATGTACGCACGTTATGCCTGAGAGGAAGTCACAATAGGAGGTCTGATCATTGGGAAAAAGTGAATCCGTGCCCACTGAAAAGCCCCTGCGGGGTGGCGCATTTTGGAAAACAAAGGATTAAGCTGCAATGGGGAAAATACAAGCAGAAGGCAAGTGGGAATTACATACCTAGCCCAGGTACTTTTTTACCGGGTTATAAATTACTTAAGCTGCAGTGGGAAAGTTAGAGGCCGCAGGCAGGGAGGAATTGATTACTGCCTTGCCAGGGTGAGGTGTGAAAATTCCCATGATAAAATAAAAGGAAAGAAAGTGACTCTAAAGTGAAATCAGGGATTTGTGCGTGGCTGGTAGGGTAAATAATCCCATGTCAAAGTCAAATCACCTTAAGTGATCATGGGATTTTAGTGCCTGCCTTGCAGGGGTAAAGAATCCCATTGTGAAGTTCTTAAAAATAGAATTTATATGTGCAAAAAAAGTGTGCGCCCCCTTGGTGAGATGATGGCAGCCTTGAAATGATTAAGTTAATTAATATATTCTTCTAAAAAAGTTCATTGCGCCCAGTGGAGGAAGTTTCAACAAAGTCAAGAGGGAAGAAAAGAAATGATTTTAAATGTATTAAATTTAATTTATTAGTGGCTTGCCCCCTCTCTTTCAAAAAGGCGCCCCATTTGGGGTTATTTAATGGTTTTGAAGGCATTAAATCATTAACTTAAATTCTATTTTCAGTGGCTATCGTCAAAGCACACTAGTGAAGCGTAAAGTGAAGTGATGTGTGAAGGATTAAATTGGATTAATTTAATGTATGGATGACTGTCCTTAAACATGCTATTTAAGAGAAAAGAGCCATGATTTTTTTAATTATATTAATTACCTTTAATGTTAGGCAATTATAATTATAGAATTGTGAAGGTTTTTCTTATTATATAAGCATGGCAACCATATGGGTTGATATTATTTAATTCACAGGTAGGTAAATAATTGCAGCCAAGAGGAAAAGTGCGCCCCAGTTGAAGAAGATTTGCTCAGGTAAGGTGGTTAAGGTAACAAGGCTTAAAGCTTTCTAGATTTGGCGCATGCTTTGAAGGAGGTGGATCTTTGCTGCATAATTGTGGCATAGGTGTTTTATAGGTGCTCAGGTTGTGAAAGGATTCTGCTCTCTTTATGTGCAAATTAAACACCAATTTTGGGCATAGCGGGCTTGAAAAGTGCAGATTTTTACATTAAAAATTAACTATTCATGCTCCCGGTGGCCCATTTTTGTCTGAATAAAAATTGCAAAGAATTCATACGAGCACTTTACAAAGGAAAAAAAAGGAGCTTGTATCAATGTCCAACATTTGCATATAGTCTCCTAAATGAGAAGAATTGTCCAGATATACACCAATATTGAAAAAATTGGCCAGTCAGAAGAAAAAGAATTATTCAGACCCCCCCCCCAAAAAAAGGATT